>JBBYHH010162677.1:0-13971 GCA_038382905.1 Daphne laureola | reverse complement strand
ATTTCACTAAGAAGGACAAGTGAAATAATACAAGGAGGAAAAAGAGCAAAGAAGGAAAAATCAACTTCTTTTTTTTTTTGGATGATTAGGAAGAGGAGTAAAAGTCTCTTTATATAAACTAGAGACTCAATACTCCTTGATAAATCCTCCATGTGGGATAAGGCTGACATATATATATATATATATACTTTTTTACAGGAGATAGAGCTCTACTAGGATTTAATGTCTGCGCTTCGCTGCAGGTTAAATCTCATTAATAGAAGCAAGAAAGAAATAACAAAGATAATAAGTAATGAAAAGGGTAAAACATGCACATGTGAAGAAAAAAAAAAAAGACAGTCTACATACAGAAGCCATAAGTTCTTTCCAAGTAGCAATAACATATTTAACATTAGTTTTTGTGTTTGAAAATTCTATATGCAACTAATGATAGCATATTCTACACATCATTATAGTATGAGCAACTGGTAAGAATGAAAATTGAGTGATTATTTCTCAAGTGCATAGGCTGCATTTACAGAATTAAGTTGAAGTGAACTTCCGTATTCACATGAAAATAAGAAGTAAACTTCACAACTAATTTATAAGAGCATCTTTTAAAAAAAACTAAATTGTTCAACACGAACTTTTTTTTTTTTTTTGCCAAAAGGTAACTATACGATTTGTTCTATAAATATTTCTCATGAATATCAGCAATCTATAGATCATTAGACATCAAAAGCAGAGAACACACAACGAGAAAAGAAAAATTGAATTTTAAACATCCTAACTGCGTTGGTGACATACTGTCCCGTAACAAATGGAATGACAAATAAAACAACAGATTTACTATTCAGACATAACTTTCTCGAGGTGATTCCTCTTTGCCAACCAAATGAACAAATACCATATAATTTTTTTCCAACCCAAGGTTATTAAAAACGTAAAGCGCAATAAAGCGTTAAGGGGTCTAAAGCGCAGGCTTTACCGAAGTAAAACTCTAATTTGTAGACTTGTAAATATAGGGACTAAGTTGCACTACTAATAAATATAGGGACTCATATATGCATGATGACAGAGTTGGAGGGTGTATTCATTATTTAACTTTATTCTAAGCCAGTTTTGTCTCTTCTTCTACTTGTCAACTGCTCCAAAACTCGTTAACTTTTACTGTAAATTCAGATGACCTATTAAGGTTTGTTCTCCGATGAAGCCTGCCTGAGACTGAAAGTTTCTTCTTCATCGATGCTCCGACGTCGACCCACCGGGATAATAGAAACATCACGGCTCTGTTTGATGACGCCCGACAGAGAAGAAAAGAGAAAGCGGCAGCGATGGCTAGCGAAGGGCAGCAACCCACCGCCGGCGCCGGCCCTTTTCTTCACTGTCGGCGGCGGTTTTCTCAGCAGCAGCGTCCCACCACTCTTCTTCTCTTCTCTCTGGTCAATTGAGGCTTTAAACTAAAAAGCCCAGGACCCAGGTCCTATGTTGTGTCAGATCCAAACAACCCTGCGCTTTACAGCGCATCACCACCACCTTCCTCCAACAGCTCGCCTCAGCGCTCAAGCCTCGCATCGGTAAACTGGGGACGCTTCGCATGCGAAAAGCGTTGGACCCATCAACGCGAGCGCATCGCGCATTGAGCGCGCTCTAGGCGCGCATTTAATAACCATGCTAAAGACAAATCTTCATTTTTTTTTTATGAAACCAAATCTTCTCTTTTTTTCTTTCTAACCAAACTTTCGATCTGCAATGGGCAAGAAACATATGAACAAATTCAACCGATTCTAATCCTAATCCGTAGTAGACCCAGGGAAGAAAGCCATAACCACCAGAGATCATGAGAAAGTAAGCAATTTAAAGCGAAAGATTCAGAACACCTAGAAAATAAATTGTATTAAATGGGTACCATGGATCTAATGCAATCTAATACCAGCCTCATTGTAAAGAACCTTCCTTCTCATCAATTGCTTTTCAAAATTTCAAGACCCAATCACCATTTGCACCCTATAGCTTCACCTCCTACGGTCGAAGCACCTCAATTAATGAGGGACACAGAGTATTTCACTCTCATTTTTCCTCCCTATTATCTCCTCTCGATTCTATCTTCTTGCCTTCTCACTTCTCTGTCTGTTATTTACTCTCTCATTCACAGTTTTATTATTGCAACAATTTCAAGCAGTTAAGTGTCCCAACTCTCAATTAAATTCAACTCTGGTGGCAAATCAAGGGAGGACATAACATAACTGAAGAAACACGAAAAGATAAAGAGACTGACAATTCACGATTTTCAGCAGAAACGGAGAAGTCGGCTCGTGTTCGCTCGCCCACCAGTCCTCATCCACCGTTTCGACTCAATCCAAGTGAAATCTGGGTATGGGTTTGGAGCTACAAATCACACACCTGAATTAAGATATTTTTCCTTGAAACTTTCATGTCTAAAATCTATTTAAGTAGTAAATGCTCAACAGAGGATAAAACTTAAGAAGTCTTAACACTTTGGTCTAGTCGTCGTTATCTGAGAGCGACTGCCCTTTAGCAACAAGAGCCTGATATTCTTGCTCATACTCGTCCCTCTCATTCATCCTTGACTCGTGTTGAAGTTTTAAGTCCCTCAAAATCTGTTCTTGTCCTTTCTGCTCTGCAAAACGGAATGCCCTCTTTAGTCCTTCTGTTGCAGCATGTTGTTCAAGTCGTCAGATTGATGTACAAATTTTCTTCCAATTTGAAAGACATGGTGGGATCTGCTCACCTTTGACAGGCATAGTAGGGGAATCCATCACAGGAGCCTAGGAAGACAAAATCAACAATTACTCCTAATTAATAATGTACGAAAACGTAAACCCTAACACCCCAATTTGAATGGAACAAAACCAGAACAAGTGATTATCGATGATTGACAATGAAAATAAGAAGAACCTAATAATAATTTTTTTTTTTTAAAAAGAAAAAGAAAAAGAAAAGCTTCTTCTCGTCCGCCACCTGCAACGCCCAGAAGAGACAAGGATCGATGAGAAAGATTAAGCTTAGCTACTTCTTTTTAAGGAGGGAGTGACTCAAATTCTAGATCTAGACGGAATCGGAAAGCCATCCGGGTCGGGTCATTTTCGGGTTATCTAATCGGAAACAGATTGCATAAATCACCTAGTAAGCTAAATGACCGGATTATCCCTTCTTATTAAACCATTTATTTCATGTCTTGTTGCAGAGCCGTGACGTTCCCTCTTCCTTTGTAGTGATCATGTCGAGAGAAATCTTGATTGAGAGAGACAACAAAGCGAGTCGCGAGCAACGATGATTGGTGGAACGGACCACCGACAACGAACTACGACAAATCGTTCGGTGGACAACAAACAACGGTGGATCCCAGCGGCAAGCAACGATCAGTGCGGTATGTTAGATGCAAGCGATGGCGAGCGCCGATGCTTTTCTCTTTCGTTGATCAATTTCGTCGATCAGTTCTCACTCCGCATCAGAGCTTCTTCTTCTTCGTCGATCGACATTAGATACATCATCTTATTGTTATTCACGGTACGATACAAACTTGCAGTCGATTGCCATTGAGAAATTGAATGAGAAGAACTGAAGTTCTAAAGTCACTGAACTCGTCGAACCGAAGTGCCAAACTCGGCGTTTATCTTTTTTATTTTTTTGTTTGTTTTGTTTGTTTTGTTTTTGTTTTCTTCTGGATATTAGCATACATGTGTCTCAATATGTGATGTAAACATTTAGGTTCCTATTAAAAATCATTTCAAGCTATTATCCACAAAACAATAATTTTATCCACAAAACAATAATTTCTTAATCTAAAGATGATTTGATTATCCAACTATCTGCTAAATCTAAAAATCATTTCAAGATCGATTAAGCAGATAGTTAGATAATAAAATCATCTTTAGATTAAGAAATTATTGTTCTGTGGACAATAGCTTGAAATGATTTTTAATAGGAACCTAAATGTTTACATCATAGATTAAGTCACATGTATCCTAATATCCAAAAGAAAACAAAAACAAAACAAAACAAAACAAACAAAAAAAGATAAACGCCGAGTTTGGCACTTCGGTTCGATGAGTTCAGTGACTTTAGAACTTCAGTTCTTCTCATTCAATTTCTCAATGGCAATCTACAACAAGTTTGTCTCGTACCGTGAATAACAGTAAGATGATGTATCTAATGTCGATCGACGAAGAAGAAGAAGCTCTGATGCGGAGTGAGAACTGATCAACGAAAGAGAAAAGCATTGGCGCTCGCCGTCGCTTGCGTCTAACATACCGCACTGATCGTTGCTTGCCGCTGGGATCCACCGTTGTTTGTTGGCCACCGAACGATTTGTCGGTGGTCCATTCCGCCGATCATCGTTGCTCGCGGCTCGCTTTATTGTCTCTCTCAATCAAGATTTCTCTCGACATGATCACTACAAAGGAAGAGGGAACGTCACGGCTCTGCAACAAGACATGAAATAAATGGTTTAATAAGAAGGGGTAATCCGGTCATTTAGCTTACTAGGTGATTTATGCAATCTGTTTCTGATTAGATAACCCGAAAATGACCCGACCCGGATGGCTTTTCGATTTCGTCTAGATCTAGAATTTGAGTCACTCCCTCCTTAAAAAGAAGTAGCTAAGCTTAATCTTTCTCATCGATCCTCGTCTCTTCTGGGCGTTGCAGGTGGCGGATGAGAAGAAGCTTTTCTTTTTCTTTTTCTTTTTTTTAAAAAATTTATTATTAGGTTCTTCTTATTTTCATTGTCAATCATCGATAATCACTTGTTTTGGTTTTGTTCCATTCAAATTGGGGTGTTAGGGTTTACGTTTTCGTACATTTTTAATTAGGAGTAATTGTTGATTTTGTCTTCCTAGGCTCCTGTGATGGATTCCCCTCCTGTGCCTGTCAAAGATGAGCAGATCCCACCATATCTTTCAAATTGGAAGAAGATTCGTACATCAATCCGACGACTTGAAGAACAACATGCTGCAGCAAAAGGACTAGAGAGGGCATTCTGTTTTGCAGAGCAGAAAGGACTAGAGAGGGCATTCAGTTCTATCTTTGTGTGCTTGTTTTGTGATTTAATTCTTCATGTACTGTTATTTACCTCCATAACTGATTGTGAACTGAACTGATATCAGTTGCTGCAATGATCTTTTCCAAATTACAGATATGATGTCAGATGAAGAGGTAATCGATACAATAATTGATACTAACATGGCGGATGTTGATGTGCTAGTAGATGCAATTGTAGATGAACATAATGCTGCTATAGAGGAACATAACCCTGCTGTAGAGGATGAAAATGTTGTTGTAGAGGAAAATGAAGTCGGCTGAGCACTTGCAAAAAAAACCCAGAACCTTGAAATCACCAATATGGAAGGTTTTTGTGAAAGTAAGGAATGATAAAGGAGAAGTTATAAGTGCCACATGCAAGTACCGCAAGAAATCCTATTATTGGCGAGTAAACTCTACCTTTAATCTCTTACATTTCAAAAATGTCATATTTTAGTCATGTTTTAAGAATTTGTTGTATTGAAGTCTTTTACCTTTCATTTTGCTTCAATTGAAGTCTTTTTTTTGAATTTTTTTGAATATTTTTGAATAATGCCAATTTTACCCTTTCACATAAACGATACAAATAACGATTGTGGACTGATTTTTATTTATTTATTACACTACTTATACCATCAAATTTTAAAACTTTACAAATCAACCATCTCTCTCATCCCCTCCATCTCTCTCTCACAGGTGCGATCCAGCTCAACACCGACTGCAATCTCTCCCCCTGAGTCACAATATCCCCGACCACCGTCTGAACTCTTCCGACAACACTCCTCAGCCTATCATACCTCGTCCAAATCAACTTGCTTCATGGTCGTTATTACTAGATCGATTGATGAAATTGATACAGAGAAGCACGAAATGAGACTTCATTTAATCTGACTGATTAGCGAAGTAGGCGAAAGGCGACCACCGTCCATCTCCATGCGCCGATTAGATTCAAGATTTGTATCTGAATTGTATTAGGCTTAAGGCCTACATATCATTTTAAGCTCTCTGTGAATGAAGGAACCAGACTTGTCCTTTATGGTGCTGGCAGCGGGGTCGACAATCTGGGCAAGTCAACATCGGGGATTTATGGGAATATGATCAAGATGAACCGTAGATCGGCAACGACTAGGTGGCTAGTGCTCGGAGAGAAGCAGATATGGGTAGCTCTTCCGGCAGCTTTGATTTTGACTCTGACCTACGTCTAGGCGGTGAATCAGGAAAGCCTAATTGATAATCTCATCGAATCATCGTTGGATCTGGTCTAGATGAGCAATTAGTCGTGAAGGACTTGTGAGGCTTGATGTTGTCGAACCCTCTGACAGCCGCCATGGAAACGGCGAAGGTCTCTAGTGGGAGGGCAAAAGTCTTTAATTCAAGAAAATCGAAGATGAGATTCAGGACAGGGAAATCAAGTATTGGCTACACATATTGATAAAAAGTTGGAGCTGGGGATGTGGAAGAGATTGGGATGATGGGAGAAATGGTTGATTTTAAAGTTTTAAAGTTTGAGGGTTTAAGTATTGTAATAAAAATCTCAGTCCATAATCGTTATTTGTATCATTTATGTGAAAGGGTAAAATTGGCATTATTAAAAAATACTCAGAAATTTTCGAAAAAAGGAATTCAATTGAAGCAAAATGAAAGGTAAAGGACGTCAATAGAACAAATTCTTAAAACATGACTAAAATAGGACACTTTTGAAAGGTAAGAGACTAAAGGTAGAGTTTACTCTATTCTTTGCAAAAGACCGCGACAACAACACATCTTGCTAGGGATATGAAGAGCTGTTGTTTGGAATTACAAGCTACAAGAAATAAGTCGCACCTTAATTACCAAGCTTTTGCTTCTAAGGTTAATGCTCATGTACTTGCACCTGCTATAGTTGAGGGAAAGTACGACTCAATGAAAATGAGGGAAGCAATTGATCATTGGCTGTTGATGCATGAGCATCCTTTCTCTATAGTGGATGAGAAATGGTTTAACATTATAATGAGAGTTGTCATCCCTGTTTGGGGAAAGGTTGGTCGTATTTCTTGTAAGACTAATTGTGTCAAGGTTTATGAGCATGAGAAAGAAATTGTGATAAAAATGTTGAGTAAAGTGGAGAAGATTAGTCTCACGACGGACTTATAGAAATCTAAATCACAGAAGATTGGGTACATGGTTGTCACAACACACTTTGTTGATAGTGAATGGAGGCTTCATAAATTTGTGCTGAATTTTGTTCATATTCCTCCCCTACATAGTGGTGACAACATTGCAGATGCCTTGTTCAAGTGTATGACTGAGTGGGGTATTGAGAAAAAGGTTTACACGATCTCAGTCGACAATGCAACCGCCAATGATTCTGCAATCAAAGTGGTGAAGCAATTGATTGAGAGAAACATAAAGTTTTTGTGTAATGGGAGACTGTTTCATGTGCGGTGTATAACACACATTCTTAATCTTATTGTGCAAGATGGGTTAGGTCAGATCAAGTATGTTATCCAAGATATCAGGGATAGTGTTGCTTTCATAAATCATAGTGAAGGACGTTTGAGAGCATTTAGTTCAATTGTCAAACAATTGAACTTACCTACAAGGAAACTCATTCTTGATTGTAAGACACGTTGGAACTCCACCTATGAAATGCTTGTTTGTGCCTACAGTTTGAGAGAAGATTTCCCGATGTATCAAAGACAGGATTGTAATTACTTTTCTTGTCCTTCTGAAGAAGATTGGGAAAAGGTTGCCAAGATTCTCGAGCTTTTAGAGGTGTTCGCCCTTGTCACTAACCTCATTTCTGGGAGTGAATATCCAACTTCCAACTTGTTCCTTTCAGAAGTTTGTGCAGTGAAACGTGTGTTGGACCTCCGAGTGTCTTCTAATGATGTCTTCATGAAGAAAATGGTCGTGGAGATGAAGAAAAAGTTTGACAAGTATTGGGGGGAGTGCAACTTATTGATGGCAATTGCTACCATTTTGGATCCAAGAGTGAAAATGGTAGCTATTGACTATTGTTTTCCAGAGATATATCCTGAGGCAGAGGTGGAAGAAAACAAAGAAAAAGTGAAAAGTGTTTTAAGTGAGTTGTACAAAGAATATGCATCTATGTGTAAGAGACAAGATGAATCAGTTCAAGAAGCTGGTAGTTCTTCTCGGTCTTCCCTAAGCACTCGTTCTTCAGCTTCCCCTTTTCTGAAAATCATGGAGTGTGTGAAAGTAGTCCAAACTGGAGTGACAAGAAGAACTGATTTGGAGGTGTATTTGGAAGATGAGTGTTATGTTTGTGCAGATGGGGCAGATGACATGTTTGACATTTTGCAGTGGTGGAAAGTAAACCAATCAAAATATCGTCTCTTATCCAAGATAGCTTGTGATATTTTGGCAATCCCAATAACTACGGTTGCTTCTGAGGCTACATTCAGTGCTGGAACTAGAGTTATTGATGCATATCGTGCATCACTTTCAATTGAGACGGTGCAAGCATTAATTTGTGGTGGTGATTGGCTTAGGAACAACTATGGAATCAAGAGGAAAAATAAGGTAAATGTTTATGTAATCATAATTGAATTAATTTCTGTCATGTATGAATCTTTGATATTTAATCTTTGATTTTTTATTAATTTTTATAGGTGCTGGATCCAATAGAGATTAACCTACCAAGTTAGAGATACAAGGAAAATATGCTACTTTTGTAAAGTGTAAATGGGTGAGTTAGTCTCTTAACTTCCTTCATTTTGCATTCATACCAACTGTACATGACCTTTGTTGCTACTGTTGAATATGTCAATTTGTTTTTCCCTTTGTTGTAGGATATAGCGTGCAAGTCCATCCAAAGTCCAGTTGTGTGGCCTATAATATATGCCCACTTTTTTTGAGGTTGGGGTCACTACACTTGTTCGTCCAGTGGTGGATTTAGGAGTGATTGAGATTTTTTTTTGGTTGCATCTGCATTTTCAGTTGCGCCGGTTATTGATTCACAAGAGTAAGTTTCTTTTTCCGTATTCATACCAACTGAATTGATTACCTATTATCACTTCATCTTCAGCCTTGAACCCTTACTGGTAAGTGATGTTGGGGCATAGTCTATGTCCTTTAGTCTAATTCTGTAATGGTGTGTTGGTGAGTTTTGTGATGTTGTTGATCTTATTTCGAATAACTGCTATCAGTGAGACTAAAGTAATGTTAGATTAGAAAAATCATGAGTAATATAAAGATTAGCAAGATTTTATTAGAAGATCCATAATTATCTGAAAAAACAGGATCATCATGTATATATATGTATCTTATTTGGGAGGTCCCATGGATCATATTTGTAGATATCAATCTGCTTGATGATTTCAAAAGCTATGGGTTGCTTCTCAACTTGATATCTTCTTCTTCTTCTTCTTTATGTTTCTGCTGCAACTGAGCATCATTCATCATGTCACTTGATCATTATTCCTCTGATCATCACCTCTTATATAAGCTACAACTAGCTATGGATGTCATATATAGTAAGTACATGATTGCTTAGTTCAGTTGTGTTCCCATTATAATTTTTACTATTTGTGGTTTAAGTGTTTTCTTCATTTGTTGTGGTACGTAGTAGAACCTTCTTCTTGTAGTATAGCAATAATGGCTGCTTCGGTCATCAATATTCTAGATCCAACTGAGTTTCTTCTTCTTCTATTGCAGCTCTGGAACTGATGAAAGAAGAAAAGGATGGTCAATGCCAACTTTATTTTTGATAGGTTTTGCAAAATGAAAGCCTATAAGTTTATGTTGATCTGGATATGTTGTTGTACTGGATTTAATTATGTTTATATTTTATGTTGGAGATTAGTTGTTGCTTGTTAATCAAGCATGAGATTTGAGAGATTTCAGGTTTCCCGAGCCGAGTCGAGCCGATTTTTACGAACCGAGCCTTATCGAGCTTGATCAGAGCATAAGTATTCGAGTCATTCGAGCACACGAGCCGAGCTCGAACATCAAACGAGCTGAGCTCGAGCCGTCTTTTTTGAGCTCGGCTCGAACATTCTCGAACTCGAGCCACACTAACGAACTTGAACTCGAGCTCAAACAAGTGAAGTTCGAGCTCGGTTCGGCTCGTTTTCACCCCTAGGGACTATACTTTAAAATTTTGGAAAGTCCTGAAATTTTCTAAAATTGTACAGTTTGGTCCTTGACCTTTTGTTTTTTGACAAATTCGTCAGGGGCTAGTTCTGTAAATATTAGATGACCTTGGAATTTTTTGAGATTGTACAAATTGGTCCCCGAGCTTCCAATTTTGTTCGGATTCGTTAGGAATTAGTTTTTTAAATTTCAACAGACCCTGAAACTTTCTAAAATTGTACGGTTTAGTCCTCAGCTTTTGTTTTTGGACAAATTCATCAGGGACTAGTTCTGTAAATCTTAGAAAAGTACCAAAACTTTTTGAAGTTGTACAATTTAGTCTTGGAACTTCTGTTTTTTACAGATTTGTCCGGGGACTAATTTTGTAAAGTATAGAAAGCAGTGGAACTTTTTTCTAATGTACAAATTGGTCCCCAGATGTCTGTTTTGAACAGTTTGACCTAGGGATTGATGTTGTATTGCAGAAAAGAGTCCTGGAACTTTCTGGTGATGTCCGGAATGGTCCCTGAGTTACTGTTTCATGTAGTTTCTTCAGAGATAGATTCTGAATATCTTAGAAAGGTCCTAAAAGTTTTCATTTTTCCTCAAATTGAATCCAGATTTTTCTAAAGGCATTAAAATGAACCAAATTTTGTTAAAATGAGATTTTAGTATTTTTGGTTTCATGTTTGATGTATGGTACATTGTTGTAGCCCTGGTTCAAAGTTGTATTTTGGTATATACGACCTGCGCGTCATGACTTCTCTCATTCTTTCGTTGTACATTCTCTTCTCACCTACTCCCCTCGAATGTAACTCGAGGTTTCTTAATTAAAGTTGTAATTAATTGTAATCACCAGAACCAAGGACAAGGAAGGAGCAAAATGCAATGAGACGAAGGAAGGATGACTTGGACCAGTGGACGCTAGCGAGGAAGAGACTTAGGATAGTATTTTTTCTTTCTAGGTCTTTATAGTATCTAAAGGCTCGAGATACTTTAGTTTAGGCTATAACCATGGTACGATCTATTTTGCGCGGTAGTAAGCATGCTAGGTTGAATGAATGTAAGTGTATGAGATGCATGTTAATCATCCGGAGAAATTAAAAATGGTGAGATATAAATCTACAAATCCCTGAGCTTAATATCAAGCTCATGGTCTTCTATCACGGGACACGTGAAACACTCGATCATTGTATGGTAGGTTTCAACAAAGCAAGGTGCCATACTTTAATCTTGTTTATAGGGAGTACTCGGTGATGGATCAGGCTTGACCATTCAGCCAACACGGTTGGTAGATTGGAAGTTGATTGAGTAGGAGTTAAGTGAGTAGGTTTCGCCAAAGCGAGGTGCCGCACTATAACTTCATTCAATGATCTAAGAGTTGCACGTAGTGCAATTGGCAAGTTGGCCTACCTAAAGTTACCGTTATTCAAGCACTAGCCAAAGCAAGCTTTGAGTTGAACGAGGAACTTATGGATCTTGGCCCACTAGAATACCTAGGAAGTTTTGATATTCTGGGTAATAGTGAGGGCTATTATCTTGAATAAAATAGTGGGAGCCGTTTAATGAAAGTCCTCATGTTCATTAAGTGGTTAATTTAAATATTATGATTCTTCTCCTGAATGTTCACTTGTTGTAGAAATTTATATCATATGTAATTAATCCTTCACGAAAGGAAAAAATATATAATGAACGAGAAAAATATGAATGTCTTAAAGTTGTAATATCGGAATGGCTTGCGGACATATCTCCTAGAGTGGAAAGTGATGCATGAGATGCATCGAGTATGACACTTAGATGTTTAGTGCTAAATAGGCTCTGGTGTTCCATCGTGATGCATGCCAAGCACTCGATTATCGCATGGTAGGTTTCACCAAAGCGAGGTTCCATGCTTTAATCTTGTTAAAGGCTAGTGCTCAGTGATGGATCGAACTTGACTATTGCACCTATATGGTGGGTAGTTTTGAGACCGAATGAGTGTAAGTTAAGTGAGTAGGTTTCGCCAAAGCGAGGTGCTGCACTGTAACTTCACTCAGTAATCCAAGAGTCAACTGAATTCTCTTTTGGGGTGTTTTGGAAACAAACCTAAATGAGAAAAGAATAAAACATTAAGGTTATATTAAAATTGCTACCAAAACATTATGGTACCTTTCTTCTAGAAATCAGTAAAAGGATATTTATCCTTGCTCCAAAACATTTACTCCACTTGAATTTTCAAGAACACCTCCAAACTCCAAGTATGAATGTGGCGGCCTTGACTTGAATCTTCAAGTGTTGGTGTTGAATGAAGAGGGCTGATTTGAAAAGATTAAATGGGGCTGAGTGTGTTGAATTGACACACTTGAAGCCACCCTTAATGTTCCTTTAAAGATGCTTGAAAATGGTGCCACAAGGGAGAAGGAGATGAAGATGAATGATGAAGAAGAAGAAGGTAACTACCAAGTGCATAAAGAGGTATGTATGGTCGGCCTCTCCTCTCTATTTATAGATGAGGAGGCCGGCCTTAAGGGGTGAGAGTTAGCATTCTTGGTAAAAGGATCCCATGCACCTCATTCCATGGTGCACCCTCCCCCTTTCCCCTCATTATGGCTAGATACATGGTAACTTCCCTATCAACCTCCATTTTGGCGGAATGGTGCCTCCAAGAAGGCACATCTTCACCTTCTCAAGGCCCTCATTGGATGACCTCTCCATGGTAACCACCAAGGAGTGTGTCCCATATGGTAAGGTGCATACACCATGTACCTTCAATGCCCTTTTTACCAAAATACCCTTTATTTTGTCCAAAAGGTGAAAATAGAAGTTACCACTTGTGAATCAAGATGAAACATCACAAAGATGTCCCAAATAACCTCTTTACTCATTATTGAGCTCCCATGAGCTCCTTTCAGTTCACCTTGAGTTGAAAGTCACCTCTTCATCAAGACTAGCTCACTTAAGCTAAAGTTATCTACTTCTAGATAACTTGAGATGAAGTTAGTTACTTCTGAACTAACTTGAGCTAGTACTAGCTACTTTTAGCTAGTATGAGCTAATGTTAGCTACTTCTAGCTAACATGAGCTGGAATTAGATACTTCTAGCTAACTTGAGCTGAAGTTAGCTACTTCTAGCTAACTTGAGCTAGAGTTGACCTGAGTATAGCTACTTCTAGCTATAGTGAGCTGAGAATGAGAAAGATTTAGATACTTCTAGCTAAGATGAGGTAATGTTGTTACACCCGCTAAAGTTCGGTAGGGTTTTCCGGCATTAAAAGGATTGTGACGGCGGTAAAAATTAATTCCGTAAATACAAGGTACGTCTGAGATTAATTAATCGTGTGTTTAATTTCAAGATTTGTGGTTACTGTTCAGGTAAACTCGTATTAGGGTTTAAGTTTGGTAATTGTTGTGCGGGTACTTTCGCGTTAGGTTTAGATTTGAAGGGTCATGTTGAGTGTAGTTCGGTCGGTAAAAGGTAGGTCGGAATCGGCATGGGCGTATGAAGGTTCTACGTGCGGTGAATTAGGGTTGTGGCCGATGAAGCAAGTCAGGAACGAATGAAGGCAAGGAGGGGCGGAGCGGCGGTGCCGCACGGAATGTTGGGTGTACGGCGCGATGCAAGAAGGGAGGCAGCGACACGCTGTGGCGGACGCCGCGTGGCACGGGGGGAGGCACGGCGATGGACGTCGCGCTGGACGCCGTGTTGCACGGTTGAAGACAGACGGACTGCGCGGCAGCGCCGCGTGGGACGCCGCATTGAACGCCGCATTGAACACCGCAAGTCCCACTATTTTAAACGGTTCCGGCAAATTCTTTCCCAGAATTTCATTTTTCTTCTCTCTCTTCTCTCTCTCTCTAAAATCTCTCTCCCTAACCCTAAATCCACTTCTAAGC
>JBBYHH010162566.1:0-13971 GCA_038382905.1 Daphne laureola | reverse complement strand
TTAGATACCATTGTCGAGAAGCTTGTTTTAGTCCATATATTGATTTCTTTAGCTTACACACCAAATTTTCCTTTCCTGTGATTGAGAACCCTTCCGGTTGGTCCATATAAACTTCCTCCTCCAAGTCACCATTTAGAAAGACGGTCTTTACATCCACCTGGTGAAGCTCCAAATCATAATGAGCCACCAAAGCCATAATAATTCTCAAAGAGTCCTTTTTTGAAACTAGATAAAAGGTCTCTTTGTAATCAATGTCATCTTTCTGAGTGTAATCTTTGGCAACAAGTTTGGCCTTGTACCTTTCGATGTTACCTTTCGAGTCACGCTTGGTCTTAAAGACCCATTTACATCTGACTCATTTTGATCTTTCTGGTAACTCAACAAGGTCCCAAACTTTGTTGTCATCCATAGATTTCAACTCCTATTTCATGGCATTTGACCATTTTTCAGAATTATCACAATTCATGACTTCTTTGCAAGAGACCGGATCATTTCCAATGCTCAAGTTACATTCATGTTCAAGTGACATAGTCATCCGGAATAACTGGTCTCCTTTGCCTTTCAGACCTTCTTTATGTTATTCCTTGTGGTTCCACCTACCACTTGATCATTCACGACTTGTTCATCAATAGTCAGTTCATTAACTTCATGTTCTTCATGTGGGTTTGGAGCATTATTTTGTTGTTCCTGAATGTTGTATGGTCATGATATAACAATAGGGACAACAACTTGTGAAGAAATACCTGGTGTTTCATTTTCTACCCGAATTTCTTGAAGTTCCACCTTTCATGGTTCTCCACTCCCACTGAACTCACCATTCTCAATAAACCGAGTATTATCAGACTCAACAATTCTCATACTATGGTTAGGACAATAAAATCTGTACCCATTTGAATTTTCAGAATAGCCAATGAAGTAACCACTAATGGTTCTTGCATCAAGCTTCATTTCATGTGGATTATATATTCATACTTCTGCCGGGAAACCCCAAATGTGAACGAACCTTAAACTAGGTTTCATTCCCGTCCACAGTTCATAAGGTGTCTTAGGAACTGCCTTACTAGGAACCCTATTCAAATGGTTTGCAACAGTCATTAATGCATGCCTCCATAATAAAGGAGGTACTCTATTATGACTTATCATGCTCCTAACCATGTCAATAAGTGTACGGTTCTGCCTTCGAGCCACACCATTTTGTTATGGTGTGCCGAGCATTGTATAATGTGCACAAATGGCCTGACTTTCAAGGAATTTTGCAAATGGACCTTTATTCTATCTGTTCTTATCAAAATTTTCATAATATTCATCACCTCTATCTGACCTCACCACTTTCATTTTTCTATCTAACTGTCTTTCCATCTCATTAATGAATACTTCAAGAGCATTCACTGATTGAGTCTTTTCATGTACCAGATGTATATAACAATATCGTGAGAAGTCATCAATAAAGGTGATGAAATACCTTTCACCGCCCCAAGATGTAACATCAAAAGGACCACAGATATCAGTGTGTACCAACTCAAGGAGTTGACTGCTCCTTGTGGCTGGATTCTTACATGTGTGTTTCGTTTGCTTGCCTTTAATGCAATCAACACACACATCCCAATCCGTAAAATCAAGATGAGGTAAGATTTCATTTTTCACCGACCTCAACATCCTTTCTTTGGATATATGACCCAACCTTTTATGCCACAAGAAAGTAGAGCTTTCATTGTGTGTGGTATGTTTACTACATGTACTATGCTCAACATGAAACATTGATTCAAAAAAATTAACATCAAAGATTGAAACGATATAAACCATCAAACAAAGTACCAGAATCATAATAGCACTTTTGTTTGAATAACGAAAACATATTGTTTCCAAACTTAACATTAAATCCTAAATCATGCAACTTTCCAATAAAATTAAGTTTCTAGCACATTCAGGTACATAAAGACACTTTTCTAGATCTAGACAACGTCCAGTGTCTAAAATCAATTTGTACGTCCCAATGCCCTTTATTCTTGCCTTCATTCTGTTTCCCATAAATAAGAACTTTTCAGTTTTGCTTATGGGTTGGATTGAAAGGAATCTCTGCATTACATGTGAGACATGAGTAGTCGCACCAGAATCTAACCACTAGGTATTATTAGTTACTTCAATAAGGTTTGATTCGAAACATACATAAACATAATATGTACCTTTCTTTTCAAACCATGCATTTCTTTTCGGGTATTCAATTTTGAAATGACCAATCTTGTTACAGAAGTGACATTTCTTTTCTTTCTAGATTCCGCCCTCAATAACTTTCATAAGGGCATTGTCCTTTTTCTTTCCCTTTCTACCCGGATTAGCCTTACTGCTAGATCCTTCATAAACCGTGAGATGGACAGAGTGATCCTTCAATTTATTCAACCTCCCTTCCTCCTGAAGTAACATGGCCTTTATTTCCTGAATGTTCCATTTTTCCTTAATGGTGTTATAATTTACCTGGAACTGATCAAACTCAGAAGGAAGTGAGTTCATAATGAACTGTACTAAGAAGGACTCACTCACATCCATACCCAACGATTTCAACTTTGCTGCCAGATTCATCATGCCTGTTACATGATCATGAATGGGCTGTGACCAATCAAATTTCTTGGTTGCCAGCTCACTCCTCAGGCTCCCCACAATGGACTTGTCAGTTATGTCTGATTGGGATTACTCTCTACGTTTCATCATGAATTCCCTTGCATTGTCCATTTTGGGTATCGATGACTTAACATTTTCAGTCATCATCATGTGCATCAAGTTCAAGATCAGCCTATTAGACCGTTCCCAGGCCTTATAATGGGAACGTTCATCAGTACTTGTCTTAGTAATGGCTACGAACTTTTCGTCCGAAACAATAGCTAGGTCTAAATCCAGAAAACCTAGCTGAAACTGAATTTGTTAGGACCATTCAACATAATTAAGCCTGTTGAACTTGGTCATTCTTCTACCTATAACGAACACATTTAGAAGAAAATGCAAACATTACACATGCTCATATATTAATGCTTTGAGTATCTTTAATGGATTTAAATAAAAATATACAGTGATCATGTATCTAAGTTCACATTTGGGTGATAACTTAATACATAAGTTTAATCAATAATGATGCTAATATGAAACTTTAATGGACAGTCAATCGTACTTAAATTGACATGCATGATATCTTTGGATATACAAACACATCAACCAAGTAAGTCAATAAGTCCATTTAGTGTCATTAATTACAAGAAATGTTCGACATTTGGGTGATCTCCTAACATTATAATTAATGATCTCAATTGCTCATCTCATACATTGATGTCATTTAGCATCATCATAAATATGAGCAATTGAAAATTACACAATTAATTATTATATTACTTTATGAGAAAGACCACTTTGGTGACTAACATTCTTTACCTTCAATAAATATTTAATTGAGTAATATCATAATTTTAATCTTTCAATGCATAAATTAAATATGTAACGCTTCATGATCAGAATCATGATCTCGGCTCAATCAGAATCATGTGATCCAAAATAATATTCATGAGAGCTTTCAACATTACTAGCTCAACACAAATAACATATCATGACCAAGACGTCTAAAAGGAAAATCATGAATCCTTGAACCATTACAAAAATAAAACAAAGTAGCATCAATGAATCATATGTATCAGGACTCCGTGCAATTGATGCAACATACACAAGCGGCCAGTTAACATCAAGTCCAAACCAACTTCATATGATTATCAAAGTTAGGACAAAATTTTGACGCTTCAGTTTGGCAATTGACAGAAACTAACAATCACTTCAATGATATATAATAATTCCACGATAGTTCTCACAAGGAAAAAATAATTCCACGATAGTTCTCACAAGGAAAAAATAATACCACAATAATCGAAAAATCAATTCATTAAAATTTATTCTGATATCAATTATTGGATTATTTCTTTTCAATCCATCATAAAACAAGATTGTTCTAATGAGATTGATTTGCATAAAATTAAATACAATAATTAGGACTAACTTCGCTCCATGCTATCTTTGATTTTTCTGAGTAGAACTCAAACTTTAAGTGTGACTTCTACAATCTCTTCATTTTCCTTTACGTGCGTTCTTCGATGATGCCGAGCGTACTCTTTTCTATTATTGTGGTGGTGGTCATAGCTAGGTTAATGCCAACACCCACTATTTATAAAGGAGATGGTAAGGGAATCTAATGCCATTAGGAATAGAAAAACATAATCTCATTATAATTCTAATTCATAATCCCAATAGCCATCATATTGGGCCTAATCCAATTAGAATTAGTAGTCCATTAGTTACATAGGTCACATTCATGAAATAATTAAAAATAATTTAACACTTATGCGTGCCTAAACAACGCATAGTAATGTTAGCAGCAGGTCTTGCGGGCCTATGCGTGCCCATGTGCGCATGAACTACGTGTGCAATTCTTATGCGCCTGGATAGCACGCATGAAGTCCGCACACATATGTTCATAGGTGTGCCCATTTCCTTTTTGCAATAGTTGCGCCAAGTTTGTGCCAGAGACCAATTCCTTCACTTCCGCTTCTCCATTTGACTTGATACTTCATCTGAAATTTCACTAATGTCCAATCTTCATCTGAGGCCCTCAAATGATGCATTTTGAGCTCGAATTTTCCTCTGCATCCACACACCTATAAAATATCAATAATAACAAGTAAACTATGTTTAAACTATAAAAAGTAAGCACAAAAGATGAATTATCTTACTTAAACACCAAGGAAATGTGTGTGTGAATGACACATAACACACTCCCAAACGCAAATCGTTGCTATTGCCTAGCAACGCAAGCATCTAGGAAAATAAAGACTCAAAGACACCTACTCTAACCACCTATATATTTACAAAACATTTGGTATGGGCAAGTAAGTAGAATCAAAGCATTCATGCACCTAAGAATCTGTTGGCTCTCTATGTGTTTTGATGATTCCAAAACATGAAGTGCTTAAGTGAAAAGTTTTGATAAGTTGAAGGACTTGTTCAAAATGTGTTTATCTCGGTTTTAAACATCAATTTTGTTGGGACATAATTTCAAATATTCTTTAAGAGCAAGAAGCTTCATGTTATTTCATTATTTCATATTGAATCTGTATACATGCCTTTTGATGCAATTTCATGATTAATATTGACTTGTTTCTTAGCCACATTCATAGGAAATGATGCAGGAATATTGGAGCATGATCAGAACCATTGATAGAACTCTACATCAACGCGTTGATGGTGAAATGCTTAAGCAGCCAGCACCATACTATCAAGGTCTAAACCAATTGGATCTCAATGTCATCCTCAAAAGTTCAAAGAGGAAGATGTTTACGAAGATTACAATTGATTAAGTACAAGAGATGGTCTATGGAGCATGGAGAAATTCATCAAAGTTGCTAAAGCCAATCCTCATCAATGTGTTGATGATGAAGACATAAAATGCCAAAGTTTACTCAATGGATATCTTAGCATCTCCAACGGTACAAAAGCTTTTAGAATGGAAAGAAATTTGAAGATCTCATCTCCAACGACTACTACACTATTCAAAGATGCTCCTATACGTTTCGAGCACCTTTGAAGCCTATAAAAAGGAGAATGATCATTTGGATAAAAAATATTAACACTTGAATGATCTATTGAGCAATCATTCTTCAAAGACCATCATCATTATTTCTAACCATAATAATGGTGAGGCTTTCCTTGTAGAAGTAAATCTAGGGAACATAGATTCACAAATTCAGCCATGGGATGGGGGAAGGGATAACCTTACATCAAATCCCTTAATTTAAGCAAGAAAAAGTTTAAAAAGAGTACAAAAATGTGTTCAACAATATAAGGGGGCGCAAGTTTGCAGTGAAGGTTGCTGATGGAGGTCTAGGGTGCAGGGCGAACCTTCCCGACGGACCTAGGTGGGAGTTTAGAGCTAGGACGGACCTGGCCGCGAGTCTAGAGGGGGAGATGATTTTAGGGGTATTTAGGCAGCGGTTTCGGGCGGACATTTAGTTTCACTTGGAACTATTACCGGGAGCTTCTCCTATTTCTTCCTCTTCAAGCAAGGTCAAGCTAACCCCCTATTTGGTGCCTTAATTACTTCCTTCAAACTTAGTCCCAAAATTTGGACCTTGGACATCTTCACATGAGTTTCTTCTTCTTCAAATCCTTTGGCCATCATGAGCTTCATGAAAGCATTGAGGCATTCTTGTGCTTCTTGGCTCCGGTCCTTGTCATTGGTCCTTCTAAACCTTGAATTGGGTTAGAAATGATCTCTGATGCTTGAGAGATCCCTTCTTCTTGAGCTTGAGGCGTATGTCCTTGAGCTTGGGGTGCTTGAGGGGTGATGTCCACATCAGACTGTCATCTACCAAGATGGAATTCGATACTCCTATGCTACATGCAATATTCTCATGACCACAGTTGAATGGTAACGAGGGTGATTGATCCGACTCCTTGGGTTCAACCTAAGAATTCAAACGAAGGGACAAAATGAGTACAACTAAAGTGATTAGACTAATAGATGAGTTATGTCATGACATATAACTTCTTCGTTAATTGGGTTGGAGTGATGTGTTGCTAGACACCGCTCACTTCTTGTAGTAATGGATGGGACTCATGACTA
Source organism: Daphne laureola (assembly GCA_038382905.1). Lineage (NCBI taxonomy): Eukaryota > Viridiplantae > Streptophyta > Magnoliopsida > Malvales > Thymelaeaceae > Daphne > Daphne laureola. The sequence continues at coordinate 7,322 of JBBYHH010162566.1, read as the reverse complement.
CTACCAACTTAACGGGAACCTATATGGTCACACACATTAACGAGACAATTCTGGAGTGAATGGTACAAAGAAAGAGACTTTGGGGGCAAAAGTGGAAATTTTTGAAAGTTGTGCACTTAAGTGTCAAAGTAGTGAAAATCAGGACACTTGTTGCCATATTAAGTGGCGCTTGGACTGTATATAAATAGACATCCCATGCGTCATAGGTCTGATGATGAGAGTTTCACTGGCAGTTTCTGGCAAACTAGAATTTACAACCTCTGACCTCTCTCTCTCTCTCTCTCTCTCTCTCTCTTTTGTGCCATTCTCCATTCCTTCCGAAAAATAGTTATGTTGCTAGCACAATGTCGGATTGAAGGTCCTCTTGCATCAAGCTTCCTGGGATAAAAGTTTTGGTGGTGGAGACAGCTTCTCGTCCGTGGATACCGATAGAGGGTGTGTAGATTCTCGCCTTCGAAATGTCATTCAGATAATTCATCTGAGGTAATTTTAAACAACCATCATGCTCTGTTCTACATGAGATCCTTGGTGGGTTTCTGTTAATTCCACTGTGTTGTTTGAGACCTGGAAACCTAACAAACTTCACATCAAATTGGTGTACCTCCCACTAATATTGTGCAACCACAATCAAAATGGTTCTTACAGTTCCAAATCTGGCCACTGGAGAAAAGGTTTCTTCATAATCAATACCTTGTTCCTGCTTAATCCTCTTACCACTAACCTGGCCTTGTGCTTATGTAGACTTCCATCAACATTATGCTTTATCTTGTATATCCATTTTAGCCCTATAACATTTTTACATTCAGGCTTTTCCACTAACTCCCAGGTTTGATGTTTAACAATGGATTGTATTTCTTCCTGCATAGCTTTCTTTCAAACTTCATCATGTAATGCTTCCTCATCTGACACATTATTCTCTGTGTGCATGACCGGAGATGTGTCATAGTCAGGTAGATATACTGGAGGCTTTCTCACTCTTTGAGGCCTTCGAACCGATTCTAGCGAGCCTTCATCCAGTTCTATTGTTGTTGTTCTAAGGTCTGTGCACCAACTTCTTCTTCTGGAAATGCATCATCATCTATTTTTGGTTGTCCCTGATCTTCTTCACTGTTCAAAATTGGGACACTAGTTTGTTCATTTTTTGTAGGACTCAAGCTTCTTTCCTCATTAAATTACATATCTCTGATGATGGTTAACCTTTGAGTGTTTAGACCATATACTTTGTAGGCCTTTGAATTAGGTCATAAGTATCCTACAAAGATACTCCATTTGTCCCTAATTAGATGCACATGTTGACTTTTACACTTGTGTTTGACTCAATTTTTTATTAGGAAGATTTCGTTAATTTTTAAAAAAAATATATATATTTAAAAACTAGACAGATTCATTTATAATTTGCATATAAATTATTAAACTTTATATATTAACACATTGAAGAACAAAAATCATAGATTAAATGCTAAAAAAAATTGTAGCATCTAATTAGGGACGAAGGGAGTATATATATTTTTCTTTTTTGTTCAAATTTGTATCTAGTGGTGGATAGTGTATAACACACATCCAAATACGCTTAGATGAGAGACTAAGGATTTATGTACATACCTTGATTCAAATGGAGTTTAACCTCTATAGCCTTTGTTGGTGATATGTTGAGTTGGTAAATAAATGTTACCATTGCTTCTACCCAGAAATCATCTATCAAATTCCTAGCCTTCACCATCGACCTAGCCATCTCCAAAGTAGTTTTGTTCTTCTCTCAGCAACTCCATTCTGCTCAGGAGTATAGAGAGCAATTAGATGCCCCCTAATTCCTTCTTCTTCATGGTCTGTTGTGAATTCAGTAGATAGAAATTCTTCCCCTCTATCTATTCAAAGAATCTTCAGTTTCATATTACCTTCTCTTTTAGTTGCTGATTTAAACTTCTTGAATTCAGAGAAAGCATCTGATTTGTTTTTCAAAAAAAATTCCCCAACTCATTTCGTTAAAATCATCAGTTATCAAAAAGAGATATTGTTTTCTCCATGTGATGGTGTCCTCATTAGTCTAGAGAGATCCGTATGGACTAGTTCTAGTTTGTCAGTGGCTCTTCTAGCTTGATAGTGTTTTCCAAATACACACCCTTCACAAATATGAGTTTCTTCCTTGATAGAGGGTAGTCCTTCCACCATCTCTTTTTTGGTCTAGAGTTGAAGTACTCTGAAATGCAAGTGACCATACCAAATATGTAACAACTATGATTCATTCTCCTTGCTGCTAATCATAGAGAAATATTTGGTAGTCAAGTTATCTGGGAACATTCGATTCTCAATCATCTTTGCTTCCAACAAAATCTCTCCCTTGTTGTTTTGAACCATGCACCCTTCTTTATTAAAGATGACTTGATGACCATTATTAATAAATTGTCCTATGCTAATCAAAATGTGAGCCATCCCAGGTGCATACTCCACCTCCTTAATTAATTTGACATGTTTGTCATCACCAAGCCTGACTTGTGATTTGATTGATTTATCCAATTTTCTTAACTTTCTTCTGTCACTTGTGACATGATTTGGACAGACACTGTCTAGGTACCATAAATCAGAGAAGATGGTGTTACCTCACTTTCTTGCCATGAACAAGTAATCTTCCTGATCAACTTCTCCTTCTCCATATTTAGATGGATTCTGCTTGCTCCAACATTCTTCTTCCTTATGTCCCATGTTTTTGCAGTAGGAGCATTATACATGTTCCAATAATCATCCTCTTTATGTCTAGATTTCTTGCAGTGGGAACATTGCAGCTTTCCCTAACAGTCTTCTTGTTTATGCCCTGGCTTGTTGCAATATGTGCACTCGATTGAGCTCCATCTAGATCTTCCTCTTCGTCTTGATTGATGGGATGCTCTTCCTCTTCCCATGTTCCTTCCCTGAACCTGGAATGGTTGATCTTCTTTCTCTGTAGATGCTTTATTAATCCTGGTCTTATGGACTTGTAGGGAACACATAAGATCATCAACAAAGAGTGTTTTCGGATCGTTGGATTCTTCAATTGCTGCAACTACATGATCATGCTTGCTTGTTAAACTTCTTAGAACTTTTTTCACAATAGACTTATTAGAGATAACCTTTCCATAACTCCTCATCTTACTGAGAATGGTCGAGAACCTTGCAAGGTAGGCCTGAACTGACTTATTATTTTTCATCTTAGAATTTTCAAAATCAGCCCTTAGGCCTTGAAGTTTGACTTCAATGACCAGTTCTAATCCTTGAAATTCTATTTTTAGGATATCTTATGCTTCTTTTGCAGCCTTTGCTCCTGATATTGTAGAGAAGATCTCTTCTGTCACTGCTGTTGGATGAAGAGGAGGGCTCTTGCATCACGTTTCTTCTCCTCCTTTGCCCTTGCTTATATTTGGTGTCCCCTTTCTCCACTAGATCCCATAGATCCTAAAATTGGAAAAGGGTCTCCATCTTTATGCACCAGAAATCATAGGATGCCCCATTGTGGAGTACTGACACCTGAGGTTGAGACAAAGGATCCATTGTTTGCACTATCCATCAATGATAACTTGGCTCTGATACCACAATGTTAGGGTTTAGAAGAGAAAGAAGTAGAATATGATGGCACATAACATCACTCTTTTATTGATTAATCAAGTTAGTCTTATATAGGATTACACTTACCACCCTCTCATAAGGATTATAACTTCTAATCCTAAAAGATAGTTAAACATAAACACTTCCTAGTAACACATACACTATAGAAAGAATTGTTAATTCTACTTGAACATGGTTTTCTTCCTCTGCATGCAAGCTTGCGGCCCTCACGTCCAACACTCCTAACTTGAGCCTCAAGCCAGCTTGTAGGTCACTCTTTAATAGTTACAAGAGGCCATGTAGCTTTCCACAGCTGCAAAGGCTCGTAGTGCATTGGTAGTGCCACATCCGTTACGGTTTGTTTTTTTTTAGTTTATTACTTTAGTATAATTAATAAATGTAGTATTATTAAAAAGATTAATATGGTTACAATTTATAATTTGGAATTAAAAGCCTACGTGAATACACATTTATATTAATTAAATGTAATATCTACATTAAAAGTACCAAAAATAGTTTGAAGTACAAGAAAATCCTAACGAGTAACATCATGATTTTCCTCCTTTGGGTTCGGACGAGGTGGCTGCTGCTGTTGAGTCGTGTCCGACATTGTCTAGATTCCTGAAGAAAATGCATCTAACCTCTAAGAAAAAGCTTAAAAAATGTGGGCCCTGAAGTTGAAGTGATATTATGGCATGGGTTTCCGCATCTGTGACTCATAAATATTATCCCTGAAGCTGAGGTTGTCACAGGAGAGGGGGTCATGTCGTGGCGATGTCATGCGGAAGGGTGGTCGATGGAGGAGGTTGTCAAAGTGCGACATGGATTACCGGGGAGGTCCCTCGCTGGAAGATCCTACACCACGCGCTACAAGTGTCTGCCAGATGATGTTGAACGTTGCGTCGTACTGGCGCTACATAGCCTCATTCTGGTGCCGCTTAGCCTCAAACTATTGCTCCTATTCATAATTGTGCAGTGCCTGCCCTTGACAGATGATCATCAGCTCATGCTCGGCCTAACGATCTCTGAGACAAGCGATCTCTTCCTAAAATCTTTGGCGGTCCTCCATTTCGTTCTGGAGCTCCTCATCAAAGGCAAGCTCGCAGTGAAACTTTAGGAAAATTATACAATTAAGTCCTAAAGCTTTAAAAGTTTATGAACAAGTCTTAAAGTATCAAATTTTTACATACAATTCCTAAAGTTTTTAAAATTGTACAATTAAGTTCTAAAGTTTTAAGAAGTTTACAATTAAGTCCTAAGTTTCTAAAGTTTTACATACGGGTCCTAAAGTTTCTAAAATTGTACAATTAAGTTCTAAAGTTTCTAAAATTGTACAACTAAGTTCTAAATTTCTAATTGTACAATTAATTCCTAAAGTTACTAAAATTTTACATACAAGTCCTAGAGTTTCTAAAATTGTACAAATAAATCCTAAAGTTTCTAAAGTTTTATATACAAGTCCTAAAATTTCGATAATTATAAAATCAAGTCCAAAAGCTTTAAAATGTTTACACTTAAGTCCTAAAGCTCCTAAGGTTTTACATACAAGTCCTATAGTTTGTAAAATTTTAAAATTGAATCCTAAAGTTTGTTACATGTTTCAAAGTAATCCCTAATTAATTACCTGAGATGGCTGAGGTGGCTGGAAGTGCTCTGGATGAACTAGCTGCTTAGGGGCGCCAACCCACAGTGCCCTCTTATGGCCACGTTCGTAAGCTCCTTGTAGATTGTCTCATCTCAAGGAGGTGCCTCATTGCCCGGGTACTTCTCCAGATCGCAGTTTGTGTACTCCTTCTAATTATGAAATAATGTAATCGTTAAGGCGGTTTAATTATAATGATTAAAAAAGAAAAATGAATACATTTAAAATAATACCTGAAAAGTGGAGTTATCAACACCATCCCAATGACGTCGCAAGTCCAAGATGTTGACAAGCCGAGGGTCTCTCATCACCAACTCCTCGTAAAACCCACCTTCAACTTTGACCCATGTTTCTTCTTCTTCGACCGATCACCAGACTAACTTGTCCCATTCTTCTTTGTTGTTGCTGTGATTTTCCTGAATTCCTTAGTGTTCATCCAATCAATCAACCTGATCCAATTTGGTTCATGGATCAGATCAGGGCGATCCTCCTTCCAAAGTTCGTAGGTCGAATTCTCTTCAGTGAGAGGGTGGTGATCCCTTTCACGTCTGTACAATCTTGGATCTCTTGTGCCTTTAGTCTGCTCTGAACTTCTGATGCAACTTCTTTAGCACATCATTGGCATCACATGTCCGACCATGCCAAGTATACTTCTACTGATACAAGAAGTTTATATTAATAATCAAGCTATATATTGCGAAAAGAATTGTAAATAATACCATGAATTTGGAGGCATATAAATCCCTATCATTTTGCTTTAGCGTCCCTTAATGTAATGGCCAACCTTTCCAAAAACCATCCATAATTGATCGAATTGCCATTCGAACACCATATAATCCAGATTCAAGGCTGCATATAAAAGATTAAACATTAGTTATACATTAAAAAAACTCTTGAACTTATATATTAAAAAATAAATACATGTGAATTACTTACTGGCCGACAAGAATCAGCTTCCTGCCATCATCCACCACCTCTGGTGGTGGGAGCAGGATCAGAATAACATTAGCGAGGCCTTGGTCCTGTCTAGGCGATGATGAGGATGATATGGGTTCCTTGATAATACGCTGCAATCACTGGGTATGTGATGAAGCAGCAGATCTAGTTTGTCGGTGAGAACCACGGCTGTCCCCAAAATGCCCACCAGAACACCCCTCTAAATGATCCCTGTCACTAGACTGAGGGTGTGAAGTGGAATCACGACTGGTAATGAGTTATGTCTAGGTAATATTTCATTGATATATTTTATCATTTTGGAAAAGATGACATCATATATGTTGTGCTGACTTTTCAGGCTAAAAAACTTTGTCAAAACTGATAGCTTCTTATGTTCAGTACGAGCCCCAACGTATAGAGGTTGTGACGCAACTTGCAACAAAGAAACAAAAATACGCCTCTTCATTGGGAGTTTCGACTTGCATGTCATCTTCATTTTCCTCAACGTCATTCATATCAAAATGATCGTGATGAATTTCATCATTCTCATGCTCAAAACTATTGGAATGAAATCTCATACCTTCATGAACCATTTGTTGATGTCCCATCCTTGGTAGTTATTAATTAATTCTATTTTAGTACTTGCACGTGCATTACTGGAAGACGATGCTTCATAATTAATTTGATTAAAACTACCATAAACACAAGGATTGATAGGTATAGCATCACCCAGAAAATCCCACACATAATAATCAAGTTTAAACCCATATTCACATAAACGATTTCCAACTGTAACTTTATCATAATAGAATTGAGTTTTACACTTTTTATACTCATGTTTTACCATTTCAAACCTATTCGATTCTACATAAGTGAAAGCAACCTCTAAAAACTGTTTAAGACCCTCCCAAAATCGCGGAGTTATTTTAAGAGTCTCCTTGTGTAAACACCGATACATACAATCGCATCCTTCAACCATTTCACTCCTACAAATCAAAGTTAAATAACAAAACATAATAAGTAAACCACAGAATTAATTACTCCGTACATACAAGTTATTTAAATTAATTTATCCTAATTAAGGGTGCATGGGTCCTATCCTATTCATAAAAGTACGATCGGTATAAAACTTGTATCCATGTGTATGAATAACTCGTACAACTTACAT
>JBBYHH010162565.1:0-22934 GCA_038382905.1 Daphne laureola | reverse complement strand
CTAGCTTAGACAGATCTTTTAGTTCCATAAAAGAAACACTCCAGAAAGATAAGAGAGAAGTCCACACCATAAGTAAAGGAAAAGGAAGTCCAGAAGCCTCTCTTTAAACCTTTTTAAATCCCTAAGATTAATGCTAGAGATCTAAGAAACAATGGAGAATTCTTGCAACAGATAAATGCTAAGCTAAAAGAAATCTCTAGAGCAACCACTCCTCCTCCAACTTCTTTATCTTGACCCAGGATAAATGTCCTAGAAGAAATAACTGACAGTGGTTCTGAAATTTTCAGAATTAATAAGATAAATTGGAAAACTTTAGATAAATATTATTATCCAAGACCAATAATCCCATATCTCTTATATGAAGAAAAATCTATTTATTACTAAACCCAGTTTAACCATAAATCCATCTACGAATGAAATATAGATGGATTGTCAGAATATAATATTTTAAATCTTTTACATCAAATGACCATGGTCATCAATGCTTATAAAACACAGAACCAATCCTTAGATCCATCAATTCCCCAGATGTTAGTTGCTGGATTTACTCATCAGGTAAAAGGTTGGTGGGATAATACCTTTACTGAAGACGATCACTTAGAGATTTTTTCTTCTGTAAAAAGATACTCGAATGAGCATCCAATTTACAATGATAGAGGTAATACAACCCAAGATGCAGTATCCACCTTACTTTTCTCTATCACCAAACATTTCATCGGCGATCCCTCTGCCTTAAGAGATAAAATTTTAGAATTACTCTCTAATATTCGTTGTAAAAGACTCTAAGATTTCCGTTGGTATAAAGATACATTCTTAACAAGAGTCATGACTAGACCAGATAATAATCAACCCTTCTGGAAAGAGAAATGCTTGGCAGGACTTCCAACACTTCTCGGAGAGAAAGTCCGTAATAAAATTAGAGAAGAATCTGATGGGAAAATCCCTTATGATTCTTTAACCTATGGAGATTTAATTAGTTATGTCCATAAGGAAAATTTAAAAATTTGTACCGACCAAAAACTACAGCACCAACTTAAAAAAGAAAAATTCTAAGATAAAAAGGAAATGGGAACTTTCTGTGAACAGTTTGATCCCTAATTTTCGTCCTTAATATCAAAAAAGAAATCAAAGCCCTACAAGCCTTATAGAAAATATTAAAGATATCAAAGAGATAATTATAAAAGTCATCAGAATTATAAAGATAAGAGGGTTTCCCCAAGAAATAATAATCAAACTTTCAGAAAAGATGAAAAGACTATTAAATGTTATCGTTATGGCAAACCATGTCACATATCCAAATACTGTAAATTAAATAAGAAAATTAATGAACTAGATTTGGAAGAGCAGGAAAAAAACTAGCTTAACAATTTATTGATAGAAACTTCAGACTCAGATACAGATTATAAATTAGACACTTCTGAAAATGATTTACAGGTAGACAGATTATATTCATCTGAGAGTTCGGCTTCAGAAGAAATTGTTTGTACACTAAGTGAAGATCAAGAATTCCTTATAAAAATAGCAGACACAATTAAAGATCCAGAACTTAAGAAAGAATACTTACAAAAGTTAAAATTAAACCTAAAAGATGATGAAGATTCTCAAGAACCTCAAGTAATCTCCCCCGTTTATAACTTAAAAAATATTCTTGAAAAATTTAATAAATCAAAAATTTCAAGACCAGTTAACATGATGGATTTACAAGCTGAAGTAAACCAACTAAAGTTAGAAATCAGAGAAATAAAAAGGCGTCAGATAGAAGATTCTAAATTAATTAAAATCATTCAGGAAGAGCAAACTTTTGTTTTAAAAGGAAAAACTTCTGTGTCTAAAGAAAAAGAAATAGAAAATAACCAAATCCCTTATAATTTTCTAAATACCCTTACAAGAGTAACATCCCAAAAGCCAATAATCCCGTCCAAATATTTCAAAAAAACTACAGAAACTTTAGGAACTACTAATAGGAATAAGTTAAAAATTACTTATAAACTTTCAAACGCTGAGATTTATAAACATGAAGTTTTTATTAAGACTCATTCCTCTTAGCAAAAGACCTGCATGTTGATATTATCCTAGGAGAACCTTTCATAACCCCATTAAAACCTTATGAGGATATCATAGATGAGATTATTAGTGAGGCTTTTGGGAAAGAAATTATATTTGAAGATATTCACAAACCTAAAATGAGATCAGTTAATCTCTTAAAAAGTGTCACAATGTACCATGAAGAGTTAAATAATTTGATAGAAGGGAAAGAAAAACACATAAAATATTTAAAAGAATAAATTTCTTTTAAACGTCTTGAAAATCAGTTAGAACAGTTAGAGACTCGTAAAAGAATAGAATCTCTGCAACGAGAAATAGAAAAAACAGTTTGTTCAGATCTTCTAAATGCCTTTTGGGATAGGAAGAAACATGTAGTAGACTTACCATATGAAAATGGTTTTGATGATAAGAAGATCCCTACAAAAGGCCGCCTAATTCAAATGAGTAAAGAATTGCAGGACCATTGTGGAAAAGAAATTAAAGATCTCTTAAACAAAAAATTAATTAGACCTAGAAAATTCCCTTGGAGTTGTTCAACATTTTATGTCAACAAGAATGCTAAGTTAGAAAGAGGAGTTCTGAGACTTGTTATAAATTATAAACCTTTAAATAATGCTCTAAGATGGATCAGGTATCCAATTCTCAATAAAAAAGATTTATTACAAAGACTTTGTTCTGCCAATATTTTCTCTAAATTTGATATGAAATTAGGATTTTGGCAGATACAGATCAAAGAAGAAGACCCTTATAAAACAACTTTCATTGTTTCATTTGGTCAATATGAATGGAACGTAATGCCTTTTGGCCTAAACAATGCTCCATCTGAATTTCAGAAAATAATGAATGAGATTTTCAATCCTTATTCAGATTTTCTGATTGTTTATATAGATGATGTTTTAGTATTTTTGAGTACACTTGAAAAACATTTCAAACATCTTCAAACCTTCTTAAGGTTAGTAAAACAAAATGGATTGGTTGTTTCCAAATCCAAAATTAATATTTTCTAGATAAAAGTAAGATTTCTTGGACATTACATTTTCCAAGGGACTGTAACCCCAATAGAGAGATCAATCGAGTTCGTTGAATTTTTTTTGGATTAGATAACTGATAAAACTCAGCTCCAAAGATTTCTTAAGAGTATCAATTATGTAATAGATTCCTTCCCAAAGTTAAATATTCTCTGTAAACCCTTGCATAATCGCCTGAAGAAACATCCAGATCCTTGGACGTCTGAACATACTAAGATTGTTCAACACATCAAGCCACATGTAAAAGAATTGCCTTGTTTACATTTGGCAAATCCAGATGCTTTTAAGATTGTTAAATTGATGGTTCTAATATTGGATACGATGGAATTTTGAAGTAGTACTAGAAGGTAAAGAACAGATTGTTCAGTATACTTCAAAACATTGAAATCCAATACAACAAAATTACTCCACTATTAAAATGGAAAATTTATCAATTATTTTGTGTATTTCAAAATTCCAAAGTGATCTTTTAAATCAAAAGTTTTTACTTAGAATAGATTATAAATCTGCTAAAGAAGTTTTACAAAAAGATGTCAAAAATATTTCCTCGAAACAGATTTTTGCTAGATGGCAGACAATACTTAGTATTTTTTATTTTGATATTGAATATATTAAAGGAGAGTCAAATTCTCTTCCAGATTTTCTAACAAGAGAATTTTTGTAGGATAAATAATGTCACAAAAATTACCACAGACATTGTCAACCACGAACAGAGTCTGAAAAGAAAGATACCCAAAAAAGAAGAAGTAGGCAGAAATTTGCGTAGAAGATGAAATAAAATCTGTCTCATCATCCTCTACCAGTTCTATCTCCAGAAAACTTACCCAGATCACTTCTAAAATCTCACCCCAAACACAAAAGGATAAAAGTCCAATGCAAAAATCTCCAGAGTTTGAACGCATGAAGATAATCCAAGAATGGGCCGAGTCCCTTCAAAACACAGGCTATTCTTCAATCAAAATCAAAACCAGTCCCAGCTGTTCCAATCCAAATAATACCTCAAGATATCCTGGAGACTGCAACTGAAATAGCCTTGACAAAGACAAAAAGCAAAACAGTGGTGGTTAACACCCCATCCAAAATTATCGAGGTGACATCTTCCTCAAGAACCCCTCAAAATTATTTTCAAAAAACCATTGTGGTGGTTCCCTCAACCCCGCAGACATCTGGTTCTAGCACAAAATATTTCACAAAAAAGCTCTTACAATCTGTGTGGCTAATAGAGGAAGGTTTTGAATTACCTCATCCCGTTAAAATCATCCAAAATATTTTCCCTCAGGATTTCCACTACCAAGATTTTGACTCTCGTAAAACCGCAACTTTCTATGAGTTAATACTCACAGAAACAAACTCAGCCTCCTTCAGACACAAGACCTACCAACAAAATTCCCAAGAAATAACCCATACCACAGTTTTCTTGGCGAAATTCCTCAGTCCTTCGGAATGGGGAACTAGCCCAAACACTTTCAAAAAATTCAAAATTCCTTTCGACCCCCCAGCATATAATTATTGGGATTATCAAAATGCCTGATTCAGGACCTTTTGTTCCAGAACTTAACAATGAGGCACTCCTGGTTCTTTATGTTCCATAGGGATGTTAAAACAAAGTTCTCGAGATGGTTCATTCAGTGGTGGAAAGGGTTGGAGCTTCTGAAGACATTCTACCAAAAGAGCTCATTGCAGGTTTTACAACTTTCAAGCAAAACTACAAGCCTTCCCAAAAGGAGAAGTTATATCCTTCATTGCTAATATTCTTTGCTAAGTTCACACTGGCACGGATTTGTCAATGGAGCTACAAGGTAATTGAACACCATGAGATAAAAACTCCAAGAGTAATCAGAGAGTTCTATGTCAAGTGGTGGCAAGATTTTAAAATAACCGAGAAGGCCCATCCCGTTGCAGTATTGACCTGGATTAGAAAACAACAACCGCTCCTTCAATCACCACTAGAAATTAAAAGTCTAGTTATCACAAGTCAGCATGTCAAATTCTAAAAAAAAAAGACAGATGGTAGTGTCAAACTTGCACAAGCCAAGACATATGAGGAATACATGGCGCTGATAAAAGAGTTAGCTGAAATTGCTCAACCAAAAGAAGAAGATTCGTCTAACTCCGGCGATGATTTCGAAGACTTCGATGGAGATGATGGCTGTAACATTTATTTCTCTCTGATAAAAAAAAAAAAGAAAAGAAAAAGAAAAGATTCCCACTTAAAAAAGATGTTTTCCACTTAAAAAAAGTGTTTCCCACTTTTAGAAGAATGCAAAAATTGGAATTACACGGAGCATCCATCATCATCAAAAAAAGACCACTTTGGAAAAAAACAAAAATAAAGAATCTCCTAAGAGTAAAAGAAGTCAGATATAACAAAAAGAGTCAAAAGCAAAAATGATTTCAATCATAAAAAATCTCTCAACAGGAAAAAAGAGTCAAATACAACACTTCTCCCCTTCTTATAAATACTACTTCCAGGTGAAGGAAGAGGCATGCTACAATTGGAAGGCCAATCATCAAAATGGCTTGGTTGCCAACGTATCTAGCTCTTTCTCTTCTTACTTTATTAATTTCTTCCACTTCACATTTTCTTTCCATCTTCTTTCTTCATTTGTAAAATGGGTAGATTCATAAAAGCTTGTGATATTCATCACAATTTGTAAAAAGTTCATCCGAGTTCATCTATAAAAAAGACGTAGAGACAACCCAGCTCCAACTGGGCTAGAAATTTGACCAACTACTACTAGTACTACCAGCCCAAACATGCCAGCCCATAAATTTATCCCATCCCAACCCATAAACCAGCCCCTGACCACTCCTGACTCCCCTGAGTCCAACTTCGTTCAGACTTCAGCCAGCTCCTGCTCTCAGTTCGTCACTTTATCTTGGTCATTCAAAACAGAGCACGGAGATTCGCCATCACCACCGTGTTTCTAAGTTTCTATAAGATTTTTCATCTTCGTTTTTCGTTTCAATTTTAAATTTTCGTTTTTCGTACAGATAGATACTCTCAGGTAACGCGGTTGCTTAGAACTCACGATTGCGATTTGATCGGTATATTAGTTCTGCCGATACGTTTGAATTTTGTGATTGCGTACTGCACACGATCGAACTGGTTTGTTTTCTGGTTCTTTCTTTCTTTTGCTTCTTCTTTTTCCTGGCGGATGGTTATACTTATTTTTACATGGTCGGCCTCTATTTTATGGTAGATTGATAAATTGACATTAAAGACATGACACATGGCTAATCGTCCGCTTAAATACTAGACCCGTGGGACTGCAACTAAGTTTTTTGCTTTTTATCTTCACCACTGCTTCCTTTGTCCAGAGAGACACAATATGGTTGCTTCCTTTGCTGAGTAATCTGTCTAAGATCATGCAAAATGGATGTACTATTACTTGGTCTCGTTTCTTAATGTTCCATGTTATGATTTCCATTGCATCTGGTTTTGAAAACCATAAAGATCATATCTGCTTTTCAATGTTTTCATCTTAATTTGAATTGGCCTGTATATTGCTAATGCTATGCCTATATATTGCTGTACAGTGCATAATTGAAGAAGGCATTTGGGCATGATTATAGATTAAGGACTAAGGATAGACAAGTGTCATGAAGGATCTATCATTATATATATTTTCTGGTTCGAAAGTTTGCGTGTTTTATATGAGGTGTTAATTTAGTTTATGATGCTAAAAGACAATTAAAACTTCTTGGAACTGTTCAAGTAATTTGTAGCTTTCTTTCATTTTGTGAAACTCAACCGTCTCTTGCAGCTTATAATTCAGTTTTCCATAGCTCGTTTAGCCATGGTTTTTGTGTAGACACATCTTTTCAATTCTTGGTTTTTCTCATATGACATTTTGATTATATAGGGTCTCACCTTTCTACTTGCAGTTTTGCTTTTTTGAAAATCTCCAAAAAACTTTTGTTGTATACTGGACTCTTCCTTGTGGTTGTGTGTAGGAGTTACTTATATTGATGGGAATCTTAATATGCAGGTAGGGAACATAGGGAACTTCTTCAATTACCAAGTAAATTTTGATCTAGTTACGAAACATTAGTTTGCATGGCAAAGCATAAGGTCATTAGTGGAGCTCTTGGAACCATGCAAATCATTTTCCAAAGCTCTTTCAGTAAGAAACCCAGTGAGCATATGAGACTTATGATAACAGCATTTGCTGGAGTAATCCTTGGCTTCTTCCTCGGAGCATCTTTCCAAACATTGAGATCTAAGGTGACACTTCTTCTGTCTGTTACAGCTCTTTTCAACTTTATGAATCACATTGCCTTTCAGTTGCTGCGATTATATCCCTCTTTTCTAATTCCTGAGCCAGTAAAGGAACTTGTTCTCATCTATGAAACATTTGCAGTTTAATTTGTCAACTGGGTTCTTGGCTTCTGATCTTTTATATGGTGGGCATGGAAATTCAGTAATTTTTTCTCAAAAGACCTCAAATGGTAGCTTTGCTTCAGTTCATAATGCTAGCAGTACATCTAAGGTATGCCATCTCAATAGATCCCAAAATCTTTCATTTAATGGTATCAGATTATAGGTTTCTTGGCTGTTGGATATCCCTCATACTCATTGGCTGTCACCCCGCCTTTTCCATATATTTTCTCTATTTCAAGAAATACTCTCAGTAAATCAAAATGCAACTGATGTTGAATGGTTGTTGTGATGGTACATATTGTGCTCACAAACGAAGGATGGGAATGTTGGTATTGTATGTAACATATAGTAACATTATTAGTTGGAAACTTTTTCATCCTTTATTCAAAGTAAGCGACTCGATACATGAAGGTCCAAAGATTTTCCTTATGTAACTAAATTCGAGAATTATCAACTGTTAATGATAACTGATTAACAAGATTTGCCCTGTTTTTATGGCCTTGTATTTCATTTCTGACTGTTGCTTATTCAACTTGTTGGGTTGATTGGCTCGAACATTAAAAGTTTGAGGATTTAGCTATTGTTTTGAAACATGGATTTTGGTTTTGGATTTGGATTTGGGATGATGAATATGAGGGATTTGAGTTTGAATGTCTCTTGTTGGATGGGGTCTTTGACTTTTCTGGTTTCGGACAAAGTGGTTCCATGATATTTTGATGGTGCTTTACCATCTTTGACCATTTGTTTTCTTTTTTCGAAGATATGGGTCCCATCAAACCCTCGCGGTGCGGAACAACTGCCACCTGGAATCATTAGAGCTGAGTCTGACTTGTACATGCGGCGATTGTGGGGGATCCCTGATGAGGTGCCTTTTAACATCCATCGTTTGGCAAGTTCAGTTTTATTGCAGTGAACAAACTCCAAATTGTGATGCGTTGAAATGTTGTCTGTCATGTCATGTCATGTGAAAGATTTCCTTTTCTTCCTTCACGGGTTTCAGTTTCAAACTTCTAGTTGTATTAGCTTTTCCTTTAGGATACACAGCTAATTTAAACTAAATGGATGGATTGAAAAACGATAGTTACATGACATGAAACCGATGAGGGCTGCTTTTGTTTCATCTTTTCTCCTAGTTTTTGTACATTGGTGCTGCCCTGTCACCTAAAACAACATAAAAGCAAGTATGATTGAGATTCAAGGAACCGTATTTGGCAGGTAGGAACAGATTTTAGCCTCTTGTTTGGTCAGCACGGAAGGTGTGTCCTTTTCATATTGTATTATAGCACTTGGATACCCTCATACTCATATGCAGGAGCATACAGTTAAAGTTTGTGTTGTCAACCTTGCATTTATAGGATTTGAAAACTAGGCCAAAGTACCTTGTGGCTTTCACTGTTGGATATGATCAAAGGAACAACATTGATGCTGCTGTCAAAAAGGTCTGTCTTCCTCTCTCAAAGAAGCACATGTGCGTGTGCATACACACGCTATTGTAGTTCCTTTAAGAGCTGTTTCTTACCCTGGGGTCAAACTGAATTTTCACAACAGTTCTCAGATAATTTTACCATTGTGCTATTCCACTATGATGGCCGAACTACTGAATGGGATCAATTTGAATGGTCAAAGAGGGTGATACATGTTAGTGTTCTTAAGCAGACTAAATGGTGAGCACTTGTCATTTTAATTATTCAGAACAATGGGGGGAATCAAACCTTATTTTACTGATTGTTATGGTGACATCTTATCTGGACATTGTGACAGGTGGTATGCCAAACGATTTTTGCATCCTGATATTCTAGCCGCATATGACTACATATTTATCTGGGATGAAGATCTGGGTGTTGAAAATTTTAATGCAGAGGAGTGAGCTTAGGATATTATTGTTATTTCCTTTTCAGCTTGCCTTAAGAATTTCGGGGCTCAAGTTTTTCTTGTTATTTTCAGATACATAAGATTAGTCAGGAAGCATGGCTTAGAGATTTCACAGCCTGGTCTAGAACCTAATAAAGGGTTAACCTGGCAAATGACGAAAAGAAGAGGCGATAGTGAAGTTCACAAGTAAGATACTATTTTGTGCAACCAACTTCTAATTCGAATAGGTCATTGAATCATAAATTCAGATTTCATTTTTTTGTTTTGTTTTCCTGTTTCCTTTTGGTACTTGAATCAGATACACAGAGGAAAGGTCAGGCTGGTGCTCAGATCCGCATCTCCCTCCTTGTGCCGCGTATGTATAAGCTTTGAGAACAGTTCTGCAGTTTTTTCTATTTGTTGTTCCTCTTCGCTTGCACTATTGATGGCTGTTTTTTTTTTCCCCCCTGTTCTTGCTTGTCTCTCATATTCAGATTTGTGGAAATTATGGCTCCAGTATTTTCACGAGAGGCGTGGCGATGTGTGTGGTATTTGATTCAGGTATTTAAAACGTCTCTATAGTATGCTCTTGTTAGACTAACCTAGTGATTGATGAGCTGTTTTTGAATTGGACCTTTCTTGGAAATTTCAATTGTACTGAACTGAATTGTTCTTGGACACAGAATGATTTAGTTCATGGATGGGGCCTTGATTTTGCAATCAGGAGATGTGTAGAGGTAGGAATTCCTGTTGAATCTCTGGCCTTCTTCAACGTACCCTTGCTTGTCATTAATAAACTGCTCTGTTGATTACAGCCTGCCCATGAGAAAATAGGAGTTGTGGATTCTCAATGGATCGTTCATCAGTCTGTTCCTTCTCTAGGGAGACAGGTAATAATAATAATAATAAAAGAAACTCCATATAAGGATCATGTTGTCTTCTGTTATCTTTCCGTTTCTGCTCAACTTAAGTACTGTCTCTCATCTATCTATATGATCTGTTGTTAGGGGCAAGCACAGAACGGGAAGAAGCCATGGCAAGCGGTAAAAAACATTCCTCCTATCATACTAATAATTAAAGAAGCTATATCTTTATTCTTGTTGTTGGCCGTGTTTGGTCCCAGTGATTTAGCATGATTTTAATGGTGAAGAATAATAAGTAACTATCTAATTTGGGTGACAGGTGAGAGAGAGGTGTAGAAAGGAGTGGTCTATGTTTCAAAACCGAGTTGTAGAAGCAGAAAAAGCATATTATGACTCCATGGGAGTTGGTGGAGCTGGTATTGACAACTCACAGGCTGCCCAAGAAACTGCCAGAATACAGAATTGATTGACCCTATACGGAAAATATCTTCATATTTTCTTTTCCTTTCTTTCTATATACGGAGTATACAGTATTTTAGTAGCAGCAGGTATTCTTTAGAATCCCCGACTCTATTAGGTTGCCAACAATCTGTAGTCATTAATAATCAGCGAGCGAGCGTTGGTTTCGATCCGAGCTCATACGTTACCTCTTCAAACATCTGAAAGCAGCAGCAGCAGCAGCTCACAAGCGACAAGCTTTGTGCCTGGAAACAATACCTGGCCTGGCAGTTGGTGGAGGTGTATGGAACTGTGTAACAATTAGTCGGTGGGTGGTGTCTGTTGTGGTCTGATGATTACTACATGGCTTCACCATTACCGGCTAAAGGGTGGGTATAATGTAAATGAGCAGAAGGACTTGAACTTGGAAAGTTGGTTGGTTCTTGGACCTGGACACTGCAGTGCACACACAAGGACCAGAACTTAAGGCTAAGGCGCCTGGACCATGGCGTGGCTGACACTGGGTTGGCATCCCTGTTACAGCTTCAGCAGGGTCTTCAATTAATTTATTGGGACCTTTAACGCATCTCCATATTTGGCGCTGATCAGCTTGCCTTCTGCAATAGTCGCGCTCTATTCTGGGATCCCATACCCATTTAGTTAACGGTCTGACCCATAGATAATCTGAGAGGCCAATGAGCATGACCCAAAATCATGTATCATCCACTTACAAACAAGCAGCTTGATGGTTTCAGATTTACAAAAAACAGAGTGATAAAACTGATAGGCCTTTCATATATAAAAAAATCCCTGGAGTTAGATTGGTGAATTTGGAGCTTCATTCTTCAATCTCATCATCATGGGCACAATTTTTATACCGGACTTTAAAGTGGTCTAAAACAGTTGGGGGCTGTCATAAACACAGAACCCAGGGAAAGCCGTCTCTTTTCGTATGGTAAGAAGTGAACTATAAATACCAATATTCATTTTCCCAACATTCTAATCATTTATAGAGCAGTATATATCTTTGAACTATAAATACCAATGTTTTATATGCAGATAATAAGATGTCTATATTTACAAATACAATCATATTCCGTGAAGAACATGTGAAGGAGGGAGGGAGTAGTTGTAAATCTAATGAGTTAGCTTAAAAAAGAAAGAAAGAAAAATCAACCGGAACGAGCGACGCCGATTGCTGATTTGGCAGGGCCAGGAGGGTGGCGTGTATGGTGCCACTAGGCGTCAGGTTAATGGGGACACTTGTCGATGAAAGTAACCTTTTACACGTGGCAGTTGTTTTAGCTCATGTGAAGAGGGGCGGGGGGGGCACGTTCGGCTCAACCAACCGGTCTCTTTTTTCCCACAATCATTTACACTTTGGTCACCGTACACGTGTTTTGGTGGGCCCAAACGGCCTCACGCAACTACGTAATTCACCCATGTATTTATCTTCCATTCCAACACAAGCGGCTCACTCAGTCCTCCTCACCGTCTTCTCTCTCTTCTACTCCGTTAAATGGGCTTGTCGAATTTTCCGACGGTGGCGGAAGGCGGCGTGGTTCCGGTTCTGGTGATGAACACAGTTCTATCAGTGGCTCTGCTGAAGAACGTGGTGAGATCTGTGCTTCAACTCATGGGTGCGTTCCGGGATTCTTCCGAGGAAGATTCGAATTCGGTTTCGGAAATTCGGCGGCGGATTTCGATCACCCAATTCAAATCGATCGGCGGCGCGACGGCGGGGGAGTCATGTTGTTGTTGTTGTGTTTGTCTGTGTGGGTTCGAAGCAGAGGATGAAATAAGCGAGCTGTCGTGTAAACATTTCTTCCACAAAGGATGTTTGGAAAAGTGGTTCCACAACAGACATCATACAACTTGCCCTCTCTGTCGCTCCACTCACTAAACACGCTTTCATTCATTTCAGGTCTGTCTAGTAGTCTGGTCAGTGAGCTGGAGCTGGTCCACTCACAACAAAACTTGTGTTCACCTTTTCCTTCTTACACAAGTTTTGTTCACCTTTTCTTTGTTAGTTTTCTCAAAAAAAAAACTGCACTCTACCCTGAAGGAAGAGCAACTGCAGCAGGAGACCAAGTAGTTGCAGCAGAAGACTGAAGCTCAGAGAGCTTTTCTTGGACGACACGGCAGCATCAATTAATTTGTGTTAGATTAGGATTAGTATTACTTATTAGCTTAGAACTTTAGCTTTATCTCACTTCTCCTATCTTAAGTAGTTTTCCTAGTTCAATTATGTTTTGTTCTTCTGTAAGCTCTACAAAAGTAATGGAAAAGCCTAAGGTACAAGTCAGTTGCTTGTACCGCAAAATTGTGCAAGTCTCTCAAGTGTTATTGTTCATCGAGTGTTCTAGTGAGGAATCAACGAAGAAAGGATCCTCTTGACTTTACAATTGGTATCAGATCCTTTGCAAACACAAAAGATAGCAGAGACTAACAGCTTTGCAATCATTCCAGACTATGAATATTAGAGTATATTTATGAAGAACCTTCTTCTATTAAAGAAGTTCGGATTTTAGAACGCCGGTAAACAACAACATAATATTTTTTATCGTGCGTGCACTCATCTTTCTCACTCAAAACACAAAACTCTCACTACACAACATCACACTTGTGGCACTCCCACCAAACAAAAGCTCTCTAAATGACAAACTCACTAAAGCTACCAACAACCCTACTGCTCTTACAAAACTAAACACACCACACACATGCGTCTCTCTCTCTCACTTTGACCTAAACGTATTAGAATTAGGAAAACCAAATAACAACTCAAGTCCTCAAACCTTTGAACTTTATATAATTTGAGACAAATCCAACAATCTCCACATTGACTCAAATTATTTCTTCAACTCCACATTTTCACCAAATCCGCAAAACCGACCTTCTTGCTTGTTGGAACTTTCACCTCCACGACATCACTCTTTTGCTCTTCTCCAACAATTGTGCTTCCAATCAACTCATACAAATTTTTAGAGTTCTTCACTCATTTAATCATAATTAATGCATTTTTGGAAATCTTCAAACCTCCACCTCGAATAGAAAATTCAAATCCCAATTTATCCAATTTACCAAGCGAAATTAAATTTCTCTTGAGTTTTAGAATATACCTAATTAACATCACCGAATGTCTTGATACTTTCATCATGCAACTTGATTTTCACATTGCCAATTCCTTTAATTATTTCTTCTCCGCTATTAGCCAAATAAATTGGCCTATCACATGGTTCAAATTTTATGAACCATTGTTTCTTAGAACAGACGTGTTACGAATAAGCTGAATCAAATAACCAAACATCTTCGGAATCTTTCTCTTCGATCTCTTGCACCATTAACAATTCTTCACCACTTTCATAATCTTCTATTAACCCATCATCACCTTTTACTTCTTCTTTCTTTTCTTTTCCTTTCTTCTTTGCCTTCAAAAAATCTTCCATGTCTTCTTTCAATTTTGGGTAATAAAATTTAATATGCCCTAATTCTTGACAATACCAACATTCAATTTTGCTCCAATCTTTCCTCGGTCTCAAACCTGATCTTCTTCTAGAATCGCTCATTCCTCTAGAATCATCTCTTCCTCTCCAATTATTTTTCTCTCACTCCATTACAGCCACATCACTAGACTCTTCCTTCTCTTCAAACTTTCGAACACAGTCATGCTCCAACAACATGGTAGTCACATCTTCTAACTTTAAAGTCTATCTTCCAACCATCAACGGAGTCACAACCGACTCATAAATTTTTGATAAAGAATTAATCAAAACTATAGCTCTATCATCTTCCTGTAGTTTCTCTCCAATACTTTCAAGTTGTATAACCAATCTATTAAACTCATTCATGTGCGCAACCAAACCGGTACCGTCTTTCATCTTCAAACCATATAATTGATTCTTTAAACATAACTTGTTAGTAACGGATTTCGATATCTACATACTTTCAAGCTTTGCCATCAAACTAGTCGGAGATGTCTTGTTCAACACATCATACTTTAATTGTGGTGCAAGAGCCAATCGAATCGTGCTCACCGCAATTTCCTGCATCTCATTCTACTTATCATCCTTAATTGCATCCGGCTTTGTCATCTCGAACATACTCCCAAGCTTTTGTTGCACGAGCATGTCTTACACCATACACTTCCAAATACTAAAATCTTCGGAACCATCAAAACGATCAATCAAAAATTATCCGACGTCCCAGCCATCACGAACCTTACTCTGATATCACTTGTTGGGGTTTTAGAACGCGGACAAATAACAACACAATATTTTTCACCGTAATAATTTCATGAACTTTCTTCATTATCAATCTCAATCAACAATTACATGCAATAAACTTACTGACACAAACACACACTCACCCGGTTCCAACAATTGCAACTCACAAAAGGAATCTCACTAGCAAACACACACTCACCCGGTTGCAACAATTGCAACTCACAAAAGGAATCTCACTAGCAGCACTGTCTTAACTTGCACAAACTTGGCTACTTCTCTCATCTCTCTCACAAAACACAATCTATTCCAACATGCATGTTGCACACAAAACCAAATCTATTCCAACATGCATGTTGCACACAAAACCTTGCGGCTAGTGCTTTGTCCCTAAAAAACCTAGCATTCTATCTGCTATTTATATTAGCAATCCAAATCAGACATGGCTTCTTTAAATCCATAAATCGAACAACTCAACAAAAACAAATCCTAGTCCCACTAAACATTAACAGTTGGATTAATCACATTTTTAATCCTTCAACTTTCAATTCATTATTATTTGAGTCAACTCTAACAGGAACTACCACAGCCGCCGTTGGAACCATCGTGACTGCCATCGAAATTGTGTTACGGTCACCAGAACCGTCACCCCAGAAGCCGACACCAACGAAAACACCATCGCTATCGTTGTCACCAGTACCATCGCTGCCGACACCACCGTTATCGCCGCTGTTGTCACTGCCGCAATTTGTGGATCAAGATTTTTAGAAATTAATTTTTACATTTTTCATTAATTTATAATTAATTGCATAGTGTAAAATGATATGCAATACTGTCTATTATAAAAATTTATACTCTTTATTTAGTTATTTTATTTATTTCTATACTGCATATTAGAAAATGATATATTATCTAAATAAATACTGGAAACCGTCTATTACATTATAAATAATTAATTGTATAGAAAATTCTAAAAACTTATTTTATAATGTATAAAAGTGTTTAAGAGTAGCAAATCTTTTTGGGACAAAACAATTTTTAAGAGACAGATGAAGTATTAATCAAAAGACATTACACCGCGAGTCCGGTAATGAATCAAGTCAAGACCTACATTCAAGAATAGAAATGTCATACATAGCAATCTTATAGGCAACAACATTAGTAAGTCTAGGGGCAAAAAATAAACGAGCAAGAAGAAAACAAGGACTTAAAACAAATGACATCATCCACTATGGCACCAAAGTGGAAATGTGCGGGATTCATTCCGCTATTTAGCTCGCTAATCAACACCTGGCAGTCCGATACAATGATAATCGACCTCCAACCATTATGCAAAACCTCCCGCAATCCCCATAAAATTGTTGCCATCTCCACATATAGTGAATCTACAGTCAGAATTCGTATTCCCAACGAACAAGCCTCTAACAAAGTACCAATAATATCACGAACCACAAGACCAATGGCTCCCATTCCATTCTCCTCATCTAACGCACCATCCACATTAAACTTCACCACATCTAGTGATGGCAACTCCCAGCACGACAACAGTCGAGGTGCATTTAGTAGAGGGAAGCCAGGCTAATGCATAGCAAGGCAAGAAACCAAGCAGTTGTCAATCCTCCTAGCCAGTGTTACATGTACCTGAGACTTGTGCTAAAAAAACAATCATATTACATTTGTTCCATATGAACTACATAACCACAACAATATGAAGATTAACACTATGATCATCACCAAACAAATCCATCACCCGTATCTGCCAATCCTCTTTCGTAGCACGCAAGTATAAATGAAAAGTAGATTCCAGAGCAGAACAACATACTAAATATAACGGATCCACCTCAATACCTCATGATGGAAAATTATCCTGTGTAGACAAAAGATCAACAAACACACGCAAAAAAATGAACTTGTATGTGTGATGACAATTTCGTCCGCCATAACCAACGCCAGAAATCCACCGTTTCACACAAATCATCCCTGTACAACATTGCATAAGACAAATAATGTACAAAACAAACTGTAAAGATACCATTGTCCAACATTCCCCAAGTGAAGACCGTTGGGGATAAATCCGGAATATCTATACTAAACCTGCAACAAAAATTTGACAAACACAAACCCATAAAAATTCTAGCAGCACTAGATCAACACAAAAACAATAAATAGGCACACGATATTGTTAAAGTATATAAGAAAATGGTAGTTTAGTCCTTTCACTTAGGCTTTGTGTATTTAGGTATACTTTTGTTCTTTTCAAATTTTTGTACATTTTCGGCCGCACTCTTTTGTGAATAGAGAGACTTCACCAACTTTTCTTCTCTGTTCTTGTCTCCACTTATTCATCTTTTATGCAAATCAACGTGGTATCATAGCAGTGAATTAATTTCTCCTCTCATCACTTGTTGCTTCATTTTCTTCAATCTCTGCACAAGCTTCATTCTGTTGTACCTGTTTTTTTTGCACAATCGAATATGTTGCTTCTTCTTATTTCTCTCACAACGTACATAACGGCGACGATGGCGGACGATGAACAATTCAACTACAATTTCTTCAACAACAAATATAACTGCAATTTCTTCAGGATTGCATCAGGTCCAACTTTAGCAAGGGATCAACTTGACAAAGAAAAAAAAATCAGCAATTCAACAAGCATTCTGTTGAACATCTCTGAAGTGAGTTACTAATCAGAATTCTGTCGAACAAATATTATTAGAATTTTGTCGATGCTCAAAGGATAGATCAATTAAAGTGGTTACAGTCTGAATTCTGTTTTGCTATTCTGATATATTTGTTAAAAGCTTCTCGTAATTTTCGATCATGGCTACAGAAAGAGATTATTCTCTTCAATCTATAAGTGTGAGATTAAATGGTAAAAAATATTCTTATTGGAGCTATGTGATGAGAAATTTTCTTAAAGGCTAGAAAATGTGGGAATATCTGTCTGGAACTGCTGTAAAGCTTTCTCAAACTGATGAAGCATTTTCCACAAAGATGGATGCTTGGGAAGCAAATAATGCAAATATTATTACTTGGATTAACAATTTTGTAGAGCATTCGACTGGGTCGCAATTGGTAAAGTATGAAACTGAAAAAGAGGTGTGAGATCACCGACAAAGGTTATTCACTCAATCAAACTTTGCAAAACAGTACCAATTAGAGAATGACATTCAGGCTCTCCAACAGAATCATATGACTGTCCATGAATTTTATTCTACTGTAACAAATCTCTCAGACCAATTAGAACTCACTGAATTAGATGAACTGAAGGCGTGTGAAGCCTATATTGCTCATAGGGAGCAACAACATTTGGTGCAATTTTTAATGGCTCTTCACGGTGACTTTGAAGCACTTCGGGATTGAATTTTGCATCGTTCTCTACCTCCATCAGTTGACTCTGTTGTCAACGAGTTACTAGCTGAGGAAATACGCTTCAAGTTATCTTCTGATAAAGGAATTCTCACTACTCCAAGTTCTTCTATCTTGGCCATACCTCCTAAACCATCATATCATAATCTACAGAGAGGTTTTACTAGAGTTGTAATTAATGATTGTAGTTTCTGTCATCAGATTGGTCATTGGAAGCTTTAGTGTCCTTTGAGACTTGAGAAGATAGTGCACCAACAGTTTCAACCTTGGAGACCTAGCAACTAGTCTTAGCCTAGAGCATCTTAAGGCTTCAGGCCACCTCAGTATCCAACTGCAACAACTCCTTAATTAGGTTTCAGTCCACCTCAGTATACTACCGCCACAATCGCTTACGCATGTTCTCTTGATCTGTCTGAACATCAGAAGTTTCTTTCCATGAATGCCTCCTACTCCGTAAGTCAGTTCCCTCATAGTTATAAAGGTATATCTCCTCCCTTCTGGATCTTAGACTCAGGCGCCTCGCATCATATGTCCCCTGATTCTTCAACTTTTACTTTCTTGTCTCCCTCAGCTTCTATTTCTGTGATGACTGCTGATGGCACTCCTATGCCTTTAGCAGGTGTTGGCTCAGTTGTAACTCCTTACTTATCCCTTTCTAATGTTTATCATATTCCCAATCTCACATTAAACCTTGCTTCTGTTGCTCAGTTATGTGATTATGGAAATATAGTTACATTTTCTTCCACTTCTTGTTATGTGCAGGATCTGCAATCTCAGACGGTAATTGGGACAGGTCGTAGGAATGGGCAAATGTACATTTTGGATAAGCTGAAAATTCCAGTTGCTGCAACTAGTGTTGTGGACCTGTCATCTTTTCATTTAAGTCATTCTTCTTCCAACTTTTATTTATGGCATTCTCATCTAAGTCATGTTTCTGCTTCTTGTTTGAAGTTTTTGGCATCCATTAGAGCCTACTTGTGACATTTCTGAGTGCAGTGGATGTAAACTGGCCAAGTTTTCAACTTTACTGTTTAATCATAGCATTTCACTTTCCACTTTTCCCTTTGATCTAATTCACTTTGATGTTTGGGGTCCATCTACTGTTCCTACTAAAGGTGGATCTCGTTATTGTGTTTCTTTTATTGATGACCACACTCATTATTGTTGGGTTTATTTAATGAAGCATCGCTAAGAATTCCTTGATGTTTACACAACCTTTCGTGCCATGATCAAAACTTAACATTCTGTTGTTATTAAATGTTTCAGGAGCGATTTAGGTGGGGAATACACTTCTAATAAATTTCATGAGTTGCTTGCCTCAGATGGCACAATTCACCAAACTTCTTGTACATATACTCCTGAACAAAGTGGTGTTGCAGAAAGAAAACATAGACATATACTTGAAACTGCACGATCTCTTTTGTTATATGCATCTGCTCCTAGTGCATTTTGGGGTGAGGTTGTTCTTACAACTGTCATTCTAATTAATGTTATTCCTTCGTCTCACATTGCAGGACTCTCTCAATTTGAAAAGTTGTATATGCATGCCCTAGAATACTCTTCCTTTAGAGTTTTTGGTTGTGATTGTTTTGTTATTCTCCCTCATGTAGATCTCACTAAGTTGGCTCCTCGATCTACTCTTTGTGTCTTTCTTGGTTATGGTGCAGGTCAAAAGGGGTATTAGTGCTATGATCTGAATACCCAGAGACTCTTTGTGTCTCGTCATGTTACTTTTCTTGAACGTATTCCATTATTTACTATTCCATCAACTACACATAATCTGACTAAATCTGATCTTATTCACATTGATCATTTCTCTGAAGACACAGATTGTTTGTCACCCACACGTTAGATTCCTTCCACCCTAGATGTCCTATATAATATTCTTCCTCCATTTCCTCTTAATTATTCTCGATGAGTTGATTCTAACAGGTTTGCAGATACTAGCACTCTTGAAGCCCCAACTTCTATGTTCTCTTCAGCTCCGTCTAAGATTGTACATCCACCTCCTCGTCATTCCACTCAAACACGTAAGTCTACAAAATTACCAGATTTTGCTTATTCATGTTATTCCTCCTCCTTTACCTCTTTTTTAGCTTATGTTCGTTCTCCATATGAGCCTTCCTCCTATAAAGAAGCAATTCTTGATCTACATTGGTAGCAGGCCATGGATGAGGAATTTTATGCTTTGCATAAGACATGTACTTGGGATTTGATTCCTCTTCCTCTTTGTAAGAATGTTGTTGGTAGTCACTGGGTATATAAGATTAAGACTAATTCTGATGGATCATTTGAAAGGTAAAAGGCTAGATTGGTTACAGAAGGGTATTCTCAGTAATATGGTATGGACTATGAAGAGACTTTTGCTCCAGTTGCCAAAATGACTATTGTTCGTACTCTTCTTGCTGTAGCTTCAGCTCGACGATGATCTATCTCTCAACTTGATGTTAAAAATGCCTCCTTAAATGGAGACCTTAACAAAGAAGTTTATATGAAGCCTCCTTCTGGTGTCCCTCATGCTCTTGGATTTGTTTGTAAGCTTAACAAGGCATTGTATGGTCTCAAACAAGCACCTCGTGCTTGGTTTGAGAAGTTTTCTGATCTTATCTCATCCCTTGGGTTTTCTGCAAGTTATCATGATTTTGCACTGTTTGTGAAGTGCACTGATGAAGGTCGCATCATTCTCTCTTTATATGTTGATGACATGATTATTACTGGTGATGATGTTGGTGGTATTGTGAACTTGAAGACAGAATTGGCAAGATAGTTTGAAATGAAAGACTTGGCTCCTTTGCGATACTTCTTGGGTATTGAGGCAGATTACTCACCTAGAGGTTATCTTCTTTCTCAATCAAAATACATTACAGATATACTTGAGGGAACTTGACTTACAGATAATAAGACTGTGGATACTCCCATTGAGGTTAATGCAAGGTACACTCCTTCTGATGGTATACCCTTACTTGATCCTGCTCTTTACCGCACTATTATTGGAAGCTTGGTGTATCGTACCATTACTTATCCAGATATTGCATATGTTGTTCATGTTGTTAGTCAATTTGTGGCTTCACCTACTACAGTTCATTAGGTAACAGTTGTCGCATTCTTCGATACCTTCGTTATACAGTATTTCACAGCCTTCTTTTGTCATCTACTACTTCATTGGATCTGCGTGCATACTCTGATGCTGATCATGGTAGTGATCCAATTGATCGCAAGTCTGTTACTGGTTTCTACATTTTCTTGGGTGATTCTCTTATTTCTTGGAGGAGTAAGAAATAATATGTTGCTTCTCAGTTGTCTGCAGAAGCTAAATATCATGCTATGGCAACAACGACTAAGGAGATTGTTTGGTTGCGTTGGTTGCTTATAGATATGGGTGTTATTCTTTCCTCTCATACTCTCATGTATTGTGACATCAAGAGTGCTATTCATATTGCCCACAACTCGGTTTTCCATGAACACACAAAGCATATTGAAGTTGATTGTCACATTACTCATCATTATCTCACACATGACGCTCTTATTTTGCCCTTTGTATCCTCTTCCTTGTAGCTTGCAAATTTCTTTACTAAGTCACATTTTGTTTCTCGTTTTTGCTTTCTTCTTGACAAACTCTTGATGCTCGTTGCAATTGCATCGTGAGTTTGAGGGGGGATGTTAAAGTATATAAGGAAAGGGTAGTTTAGTCCTTTCATTTAGGCTTTGTGTATTTAGGTATACTTTTGTTCTTTTCAAATTCTGTACTTTTTCGACTGCACTCTTTTGTGAATACAGAGACTTCACCAAATTTTCTTCTATGTTCTTGTCTCCTCTTCTTCTTCTTTTATGCAAATCAACAAATATAATGTGGAAAACCCTCTAGTGTAGAGGAAGAAATCACAGGGCAAACAAACAACAGAATTCACTATAATCAATAATGGTACAATGCCCAGAGAATTAACTTTTGCCCAAACTTAAATCAACCACAGTAATTTGGGAAATCAAGTAAGAAATTATCAACCCAAATTACTGTTGGGGTTTTCGGGTATCAATCAGAAAGTAGCAGAAGCTTGAAAGTCAAAATCCCGTCAGGATCAGTTATTGAAACAATTAAACTAGGTGTTCAGTATACCTCACGCGATTTTGATCCGTGTGACACTGATGAGAAAATACTTGTCCTCTACGATATCCACGCCGAGTAACTTGAGAATCTATAATCTCCCTCTTGCTGTGCTAACATCAATTCCTTTGGAGACCAGACCCCATAGCCAAAGGAGCAATTCCACATCTGTTGTCTACTATATCTGACTTCTTCTCAAGTCAGATATATATATTGACACAATGAGGAGGCACCTTGTCACCCTCCGCCACCGTGATACTTGTTGGGAATGGGTTACTTGTGGGGAAGCGACTCCTTTATGGCGGCTGGCGACGTCGGAACGGAGTTCATCAGAATTGCGGTTTACCAAAAACCGCCCCTTTTAAAAATTTTCTCTTAACCAAAGTTACTAACGCGTTTTTCAGGTTTTAAGGTGCTCTTAATTACTTGCTGCCCGAACCTGCACCCGAAAATACGTTAACGGTTTTAACAGAGATAATCACGCGGTGAATACAAACATTAAGCGTTATACATCAGATGGGAACTTCCACCCATTTCACTGGGTGCGGAGTTCAAAAAAATATACAAACCGATGTAAGTGCATGCAGCTATACTACAGAGCCGTGCTAAACCATAATACCGTCATACATACTT
>JBBYHH010162455.1:2324-13972 GCA_038382905.1 Daphne laureola | reverse complement strand
TATCCTTTTTAAAACTTAGGGTGTAAATAGAGTTTTTAAGAAAGTTTTAGTAGTTAAAGTTAACATTTTTCTCAATTATCCGCTAACTTTAACGGAGAAAATGGACGGAAGGACCAAAGATGCAACTTAAGTTTTAAAATGGGACTTAAAGATGATGAAAACTTAAAATGGGATTTATAGATGATGAAAACTTAAAATGAGACCCTAATAGGATGATAATTAAAATTATAGGATCACCGGTGCACTTTACTCTTAAAAAATTGGGGTCTAGTTTTTGTGATTAAACATAAGATCTAACTGAAATTTTAATGGTGTTAGGTTTCAGGCCTCAAGGGGGTATCTGTACATTCTCTCAAACATCAAGATTTTTTTAGTGAATTCTGAAAATGTGGGGGACAAAGTAAAAATTATATCAAACCTCAAGGGGTAATTGATAATTAGCCTTAGGAATATTTTCTTTGTTAACTGACTTAATGGTAAATAGTGTCCAAAGAATAAACTCTCTCCGTCCCTTTATAATAGTTACGTTTTTTTTCAGTGTTTAATCTATAATTGTTTTCTCCAATATTTTGATATATAAAGTTAAGTAATTTATGTACATAAGATAAATCAATGTATTTAGTTTTTAAAAAATATATTTTACAATTTTTTTTAGCAAACTCTTTTTAATAAAAAATTAAATTAAATAAAAATTAAAAAGTTAAACGTAACAATTAAATAGGAATGAGGGAGTAAAATATTGCCGGGTCAAACTTGTTTGCCCAAAAACAGATCTTGTAATTACATGCAATGAACTTAAAGTAATATGGGGAATTTGTTTTACCAGTTGTCTACTAGAGGAGAAGATGAGGTGGGGGGTCGTTACAAAAATTAAGACCCATCATCTGTTCATTTGCCCTATAAATAAATACCAGTCACGTTCTTGTTTAAGTCAGATTGACCTGTCCCATGTGTGCAATATCTAACTCTGAAAAAAAAAAAAAAATGGAAAATAAAGTTTTCAGTCCCGAGATCTGCAAATATTCCAACTCGATGGTGGACTTGTGTTTTGTTGCCTCACCCAAACAAATTGTCTCTGTCCTCATCCACTCACACCACCACTTCATCCTCCTTAGCCCTGGCTAGAATATTCTGCCGGAAACAAATTCAAGATTCCATCATCTCACCAATATTAGGGTTTTTTCACTAGTGGTCAATTATTTCATACTATGTGTGCCTTTTCTTTCTCCTTTTATACTCCATAGCTCCATGTGTCCAAGAAAAATAGTTTAGAGGGGTTTGCTTTAAAAAATTTAGGAATATGAATTTTTAAAATTTCATAAATCTATGGAATCTTATATTTGTTCATTTTAAAAAATAATTCTCAGAATCTTAAAATTTCTCATCATTCACAAATTCTTAGGTTCATAATACCAGTTATAAACAATGTATTCTTAGCATCCATAAAATTATTACGTTAAAAAAATTGCAACAAACCCTTCAACTTTTATATATTGACACATTTAGTCCTTCAATTTTTGAAAAAAATACAAAATGGTCCCTAAAAATTACACATTTAGTCTCTTAACTTTTAAAATTTTTGCAAATTGGTCCCTATAAAATTACAAGATTAGTCCATAATTTTTTGTAAAAGTTACAAAATGGTCCATGTACGACCCATATTACTAGAGTACTTGAACCAAACACAAAATTGTGAGAATATACATTTATATTCTCCATCATTAATATTTTCTATATTTTCACATTCTATGAATTCTTAGGATCCGTGAACTAAACACTCACTAACCCTAAACCACCCTTTGCCTCATCCCATATACATGATTGTCATCGTTGCCATCACCACCATCTTCGTCCCGATGCGGAGCCTTGGTCAACCGACATTTCAGATCAAGACTCTAGCGTTTCAAATTGAGCCCCGAGTAATTGACCATCTTCGACATTTCAAATTTGGAGCAATCGAAAACCTCTCACGTTAATTAGATAACTAACCTAGTTAATGCTCTCCAGACTGCGATTTCGTCCGTTTATCCACGGACCACCATGATCCTACGTCCAGGCAGGGGCAGACCCACCATGGGGGCACGTATCCCCATTACAATTATGCAAATTACGACCATAGTGGTAGTGTGTTTTGACAAAATTAAAGTACATGGATCAATTTGAAAATACACACATAGTGTAATGGCTTACTGTTATTTAAGCTCATAAACGTAGGCTTCCGTCTCTTTCTGGCTGTCACGCTCACGCATCCAGAGTAAGAATGGCTAAATTACTTATTGTCATACAAAACTGATTATTTTAACAAATAAGTCATACAAGTTTGATGATATGTTAAAAATAAACTAGACATTTATGATATGGTTAACCATTATTAAATGAAACAAATTATCTTCTCCTCATAAATAAGAGTGTTTTCATTTTATAAAATCGAACAATCCTTCACATATTTTAAAAAACAAAAAATAGTCAAAATATTTTGTTATATAGTTCAATTTGTTTAAAATAGTTTATTGCACTTCCAATTTTTAAATAAATTTTATACTTGAAATTAAATAATCTATATAAGTAAATATTGTCTAATGTAACACCCCCTCCCACTCACACACTTTTTTTTTTATAGCTTTTAAATGTTATTACAAACAATTTTTTTATATTAAAATTAAGGAAACTACGAGTATTGAATCTGAAAGTTTAAAATTACCAAAAAAATGTCAGAAAAAAGAAAAACTAAAGAAACGAAAAATAAATTGTGCCCCAACACGCTTAAAATCTTGGGCCCGCCTCTGCGTCTAGGGCGACCCATATAAATTTTGTTATACCCATCACCCAAAATTCTTAAGAATTGCCCCCATTGGTTCAATTTTCTGACTTCGCCTCTGCCTGCGCCAAGCTTGCTCATCGTCGATTCAATCTTTATTTTGTTTATCAAGACTTGCTAGGTCTGTAATTTCGTGGTTGGTGGTCGCTAGGTACATTGGCAAGGTGGTGGAGAGCTGATTTCTAGGCATGATGGCTGGGTAAGTGGACGGTGGAAGAGGAGAGGATTTCTTTGAAGAATTGTAAATTGTATGATGGTTATAATATTGATTTTGACATTTGTGACGCTGAATTCTGTTCTAATATCGTAATGTTGCTGAACAGAATCAGATTTTCTTTCCTTAAGGGTCTAAGTAATAAACATAGGAGCCATTTGGTGGGCATTAAGCGCAAGACTTTTTTTTTACGCGTAAGACACAAGTTTATTAATTAGTTAATGTCATAGACAAACAGACTGGAGCGGAATCCGACCAATCTATTCTACAAAGATGCTCTAAATTATGGTGAACAATAGTGTGAGCCGTCTCATTAGAAAGACGGTTCACATGTACAAAAGATACATAATTAAAAGATGCAGAAAGTAGATGGATCTCATAGAAGATTGCATCAAAATAATACAAGAATGGACGACAAGAGCTCCTCAACTCAAGCACTAGTAGTTGTGAGTCAACTCAAAAGTGACATACTGCTATTGCCGTTGGACTGCTGTGCGGACACCCCACAAAAGGCCAAGAGCCTCCAAATAGAGCGCGTCACCCCAGAATACGGGAAGCCAATTGAA
The DNA here is from genome assembly GCA_038382905.1 of Daphne laureola. Lineage (NCBI taxonomy): Eukaryota > Viridiplantae > Streptophyta > Magnoliopsida > Malvales > Thymelaeaceae > Daphne > Daphne laureola. The sequence continues at coordinate 10,374 of JBBYHH010162455.1, read as the reverse complement.
AAAGCAGTCAAAATATCTCTATCATATGAGCGTAAGTCCAAGACTTAATTTGATTTTTTTTTTCTTTTTGATACAAAAGGGATAGGGGTTGGGGATATTGGAGACTTGAACTTTAGACCTATAAAAATATCCTCAAGAGCATGACCACTAGGTACCACACATGTGACAACAATAAATAGTCCAAAGCTGACTAAAATATTACATTAATGTCTTTTTTGTTTGTTCACATCTCCAAACTCGAATGGTTCGTATGATGACAAACTATAATTTTGTAATTTGCTTTCATACATGTTTGAAGAACTTAAGTTGCAAACTATTTAAGCATGTTAAGCCCTCCCAAACGGGTTCATAGTCACCATGCATATCTTTCTTCTCTAATTACATTTTTGGCTTCAATTTTCTAATTAAAGAAGGATTAAGAGTAATAACGTGAAATTTTCAAACAAAAACAAATTTTAAGTGAAGAAAATAGATTGACAGTAATAAAATAAAAATGATGTTAAAAGTAATTTTTAATAGGAAATATGTTCATTTTCCCGAGATTATTGCATGAATAGCGACAAATGTTTCAAAGGTGGAGTACTTGAGATGGAGGTAGTATGATTCATGACAATATTCTCTATTTTGAATGTTTTCATTTGAGGTAGTATGATTCATGACAATATTCTCTATTTTGAATGTTTTCATTTGTCATATTTTTTTGGAGCAAAGGTTGGGAGTTCTTTTAAAATTTGATGTAAAATTTGTTAAGAAGATTTGAGGAAGATTCATTTAAGTGATTGTAAAATTACTTTGATACAAAAGAACATCACCTTCAAAAAGGAAAGAAAAAGAGACAAGTGTGCACCTCCTATTAAAGGTGGTTGAAGATACTCGGTTGACAAGAAAACATAGAGAAGCATTCATGGATGAACTAACCTTACTCTATGATCTTTTTAAGGAGAAAGGGAGAGATTCCCTTTTTCATCCAAATCCAACCTCAAAAACATAGTCATAGACAAGGAGGAGGGTGAAGCTCCATGGCCATGGTAGATAGAGGGCCTAGATGCAAGAAGCTTTTAGGGTGCCCGGTGGAATTGGGATAAAACAAAAGACCCTGCATTGAAATAATTGAACCCCCAAACCCCAAAACCGAAAAAGCTTCACTTTAGCTTTGACCCTTCCTCTTTCTCTCTTTTCATGGTAGACCCATTTTCCCTTTTATCACTCTCAAGAACAAGACCCTCTCTCTCTCTCTCTCTCTCTCTCTCTTGCTATCCCCACTTTTGCTTTCCCCTCTCTCTCTCTCCACACATTTTCATACTCACTACAGTTGTCTCCTTTTTCTCCATAGTCGCGGATTGATGGGGGAAAAAGTGCTTTCCTTTTCTTCTCTGCTCTCGCCAAGCTCTCTCAAAGCTCTCTCAAAGCTTCAGCCTTTAACCTCCAGGTACACCTTTTTCTCGTCTTTGATGTGTTTTAGTCCTTTTTTCGAAAGAGTTTTACTCGCTTGATTTATATGCTTGTTGGGGTTTTCCAGTTCTCGTCAGATTCTTCTGTGGTGAAACATCAGCGTTAGTTTCGTTCAGTTTGTGTAAATCTCAGTTCCAGATTTTGCTGCTTGCTGTTTTCAGGTGCTTGGAGCTGACACTTTTTGAGTTGCAGCTTATCATACCTTTTATGTTGTGATCCTTTCAGTGGCTGCTTCGTGTTCTCGTGTTGCAGATTGATTAGTCTTCGTTTGTTATGGGTTCATTTTGGGTTTTTTTGTTCATGCATCCCTTGCGTTTGATTCGTTGATTGTCTACAACTTTTGGATGCTTTCATGTAAATAGTTTGCAGCCCCAAAGTTGATCTTTTTCTTGTGATTTGTTTGGTAAAGGTCTTTTTTTTTTAAATTCTGTCTTTTGTCTATTGTTCCTGGCTAGTGGATTGTCATATATCTTGATTACTGACTGTAGTTTTGTTCAATCAGCTACAGGTCAGAAATTACTGGTAACGTTTAAAGCTGAAGGTAACTACAAGGGCTAGTGAAGAAGATTGTGGTTGAAGATTGCTGCTGAGCTATGGGTTTGTGACATATCTTCGGTCTAAACGAAATACTGATGGCCTTAAGATCTGCTCCGGAAGCTCCTTTAGAAGAACCTAGCAAACCGTTCAGCATGCAACGGCTTGAAGGGAAATCTGTGAGTCCTTCACCTATAAAGATAAATCATACTGCCAAATCTGAACACTTTAGTTCAAGAACAGCATTGACATCGATGCAGGGCGTTGCATCGAAGGAAGAAATTGATGGAATTGCGGACGAGATCAAATTGATGAATCTTCAAACGCCTGAGTGTACTGATGAAGAGTTGACAGCTGATGTTAGTTCTGAAGCTATCAGTTCTGGGAGCTCATCTAAACTTGCGTCTCAGCAAGTAAATGGAGCTGCAGAAGAGAAAATAGGTTCTGCTTTTTCCACAAAAGCAAGTGAAACAAACAACCATTTCAAGGCTAATGGGATTGTGAAAACAAGCAATCATCTCAGTTTTGGTGACAGTGGAAAGAGTAGTATGTGTAGAGGTAGTACGAGCAGTGACATGAGTGACGAAAGCACCTGTAGTAGCTTAAGTAGTAGTGTTAATAAACCTCACAAAGCCAATGATGTACACTGGGAAGCAATACAGGCTGTCCGAGCAAAGGATGGACTGATGGGTTTGAGCCATTTCAGACTGCTGAAGAAACTGGGATGTGGTGATATTGGAAGTGTCTATCTTTCTGAATTGACTGGGACAAAGTGCTGCTTCGCGATGAAAGTTATGGATAAAGCATCTTTAGCAGGTCGTAAAAAGCTGCTGCGAGCCCAAGCAGAAAGAGAAATATTGCAATCTTTGGATCATCCCTTCCTCCCAACCTTGTATACCCATTTCGAAACTGATAAGTTCTCATGTCTGGTGATGGAGTTCTGCCCTGGAGGTGATTTGCACATGTTGCGGCAGAGACAACCAGGGAAGCGTTTTCCTGAGCAAGCTGTAAAGTATGAAACTTGCTTCTCTTTAGCTCCTATTGATTTAAGATGTTTTCTTCAGCTTTCTAACTTAAATACTTTTATAAGTTTTCTTTAATAAAATTGTCTAGTGTGTTTTTAAGCAGTTTTTTCTGTCACTTATTAGCAGTTTGGAGGACATTCCTTTTGTACTGTTAAGTATGCGATAGGAAGCACATTCAACTTAAAATTTTGCCACTATGTGTTTTACATGAATTTACAGTTTTACTGTCACTATTAACTAACCTTAGACAATTAATTGACACTTTAAGTTTCATGCCACTGCCCCCCCAACATATTTGGGATTAAGGTGCAGTATGATGATGATCATGATAGTAATGATGTTAGCTGACTTAACAGAAAACTGCAATATGCCATCTATTCTTATCTGGTGCAGAATCTGTGAAATTATATGACATCTCTGTTGTTTTTGTTTGGAAACAATCAGGATCTTTCTCATGTTCTTACACTACACTGTAAATTAAAGAATATGGGGAGGTAAAGTAGAACACCATGGGGAATTAAAAAGAAAAAAGAAAAAAGAAGTCCATAGGACACAGCCTTCTTCCCTGTTATTAGTGTGTTTAACAGGATTTGAGCTCATAATCTTGGTAACCCTCAACTTGTAAAGCATTTTTAGAAATAGGTTATTTGATGTATGATTTATGATCCACTGATTTAAGTTGTTCATAGTCATGTCGGTACTAATTTCTTTTTCTCCTTGCCCCCCTCCCTCTCTTTCCTTCCTGTGAACTTTGGCTGTATTTATTGCTATGCCCAGGCTTCCTGTGATAGGACATGATAAAACTGGATTGTTTTTGTTCCCTTAAATTCATGCTTTTAATACTCCATTGCCAAACAAGATACTCCATCCTATCATCTCCGCAACAGTTACTGTTTCCTTTTGATTTAGCGAAATTCCAATGTATATCTGCTTCCCTTCCCTGCCCCTCATTTTATCTCTCATATATCCTACATATCATCCCAGTTTTCTATGAATGGTGAAATTCGAAACTTAGAGAAAGTCTGGTTTTCTGTAAAACTTGTTGAAACATCTATTCTTCAAACAAATTAAGATTTCGGAAGTGATACACTTTGGTTTCTCTTAGTTCCGTGAATAACGAACGTAGCCATAAGTTTATCATGTCCTTTTCATCTTCACTTTTTTCATAACAAACAAGGAGAGGGAAGTTACACATAATTAAATGGTGAAAAAACCGATAATAAGCATTTGCGCTTGTATGGCTCTACAAGCATGAACACGTGGAGGGTTTAGGTTATAATGCCAACTGGCTCCTGTTATCCTATTTTGTCAATTATCTAGAAAATAAACAAATGATCTGTTATTATGTTTTGATTATGCTGTATGTAAACTGCAGGTTCTATGCAGCGGAGATTCTCCTTGCTCTGGAATATCTACACATGCTTGGCATTGTTTATCGTGACCTGAAGCCTGAGAATATTCTTGTTCGAGAAGATGGGCACATAATGCTTTCAGATTTCGATCTCTCACTTCGTTCTGTTGTCAGCCCGACTCTAGTCAGGTCCTCTGCACTTGGTGCCGAAGGCTTTCGAAAAAATCCTGTTTACTGTGCTCAACCTGCGTGCCTTGAGCCTGCCTGCATCACGCCGTCATGCATGGCTCCTACTACATGCTTTGGCCCTCGATTCTTTGGCAGCAAATCCAAGAAAGAGAAGAAGCCCAAGAACGAGACAGGGAACCAAGTCAGACCATTGCCTGAGCTTATAGCGGAGCCAACAAATGCGCGTTCCATGTCATTTGTTGGAACTCACGAGTACTTGGCACCCGAGATCATCAAAGGTGAGGGGCACGGGAGTGCTGTGGATTGGTGGACGTTTGGGATCTTCCTGTATGAGCTTCTGTTCGGCAAAACTCCTTTCAAAGGATCAGGAAACCGAGCAACACTCCTTAACGTTGTAGGTAACCCGTTGAGATTCCCCGAATCACCTGTAGTGAGCTTCTCGGCTCGGGATCTGATAAAGGGCTTGCTGGTGAAAGAACCGCAGAACAGGTTGGCTTTCAAGCGAGGAGCAACTGAGATAAAGCAACATCCTTTCTTTGAAGGTGTGAACTGGGCTCTTATACGTTGTGCTAGTCCGCCTGAGGTCCCGAGACCGTTCGAGTTCGAGCAACTTCAGGTCTCGGTATCATCGAACCTCGGTCGAGCAGCTCCTGCTGCTCCTGGGGATCAGAATAACTATCTGGAATTTGATTTCTTCTGAAGCTATGATCAAAGCACACTCTTGTTTGACTTCAGGTAAATGTATAGTTATTCATATGTTGATGTATGTGCAATTTGTCTTTGTCATGTTCTTTTTTCATTTTTCATTTTGGTTTTTCTTACTTTTTCCAAAACGATCATTGTTCTAGGCTGTTTTATTAATTTTGAGATTTGTTTGATACCTGCTTTTCTATAGAATTACTACATAACTTAATTTGTTCTAGACTGCTCTGAAATCCAAGCCAACAAGCAATCCTTTCCCAATCTGTAATTTGACTGAGACGGAGGAAGAATGAGAGACTTGTTTGTGAGGTCGTTTGGTTTGAATCTGTCCGTGATGGTTTAAAAATGTTAAGTATTACGTGGACATAAAATCTTTGTGGCAGGTGACCTGGCCAGAAACACTACAAAATGATACTTCCCGTCTAAAAAAAGAATGTTCAATTTATTTTTTAGTATTTAATTTATATTATTTTTTCTTCAATTTCTTGACATCGAAAATGAAAAATTTTATGTGCAAATGATAAATTTACAATATACTCCCTCCATCCAAAAAAATATTCCTACATTTTGTTTTTGTTGTTTTATAATATTTAATCTTTGATTTTTTTTTTCCCATGAAGATTTAGACATTTAAAGGTAAATAATTTATATGTATATCCTAATTCAAAGTATATATATTTTAAATATATTTTTTTTCTGAATTTTTAAAGATTTTTTATTTTTGTTAAAATTTGAGTCAAATGTTGAATATTAAAATAGTAAAAACAAATTGTACCATCTTTTAGGGATGGACAGAGTATTTATGATAGCTGTAAAAAATCAATAGGTGAGGCATGAAAATTCCTCCATGAATTGAAGATCCGATCCGTGTGAAACATACATAAACAATGTGTTAGGAGGACCCCAGGATGTGAGTCCAGAGATTCACTATGATGCTTAAATTAGTCTCTGGGAAAAGAGAGCATGAGAAAATAGTGAGAGCGCGTAGATGATATCTGGAGATTGTCACAAAGCCAGTATATATAGGAGAGAGCTACAATTTTCCCTAGCGTCGCGGGCCTTCTCGGTTTAGGCCCGTAATGTGAGACGTGCCCGGTCGACGGGTCGGGTTTGGCGGATGGGCTAAGGCCTGCATATATCAAGAAGCCCCCTTCCCATGAGTGGAATATGGGTGTTGGGGCCTCTATATTCCACTATCAGAGTGCGCGCGGAGGTCAGAGTGGATTCCTTTACAGATAAACTGTGTGAGCTGTATGTCGAGCATGATCGACTGGACCTCGAGGGGTAGAGGTGTATTGCAAAGACTAGTCGGACCACTGGAGGTCGACGCATGCTGCAAGGAAGTCGGACCACGAGAGGTCGACGTATATCGTAAGGGATACTCAGACCCTAGGGGGTTGATGCATATCATACATAGAATCTTGACCTGCAGAGGTCGATGTGTATTAGAAGAGAGAGCTCGATCCAGTCTTCGAGACCACGGCGGTTTGATTATGTGAAACCCAAACCGCGAGGGATCGAATATAAGAAATTCAGACCGCGATGGGTCGAATATAACAAATCCAGACTACAAGAGGTCGAATGTAAGAAATTTAGATTTTAGATCGCGAGGAGTTGAATATAAGAAATCCAGACCATTGGCGGTTGATATAACTGAATCAAGTAACTTCGACAATTGAGATCATACCAGGCCGCAGAGGCAGAGGTGGTAAAGAACCAGCTAGAAACTTGAGTGTCATTGCAGGCAGGGGCAGAGCCTCAAAGAATAAGCAAGAAGGTCATACAGGATCCAAAGATGTGCACAAATAAGCTAAGGATAGTGCAGACGCGCGCAGACAATCGTGCCTTGACACTTGGAGGCGTCAAAGATAAACTGAGATTGAAGGTATCACGTGCAAGAGAGATGTGCACAAAGAATTCATCAAAAAGAAGTTAGGCTCATCGTATTTTTTTTTTTTGGTTTCAAAAGTACTTATGACAGAGAAGTTATTTTAGACCAAATTTTCATTATGTTGACGTTGAGATGATTGTGGACTAATTGAAAAAGCTACTTATCGCTTTCTAAATAATATTTTTTTTATCTCATAAAGATTACAATTTTTTTTTATCATTTTTACAATATTTAATTTACTATTTATTTTTATGCATTCTTCGACATGTAAAGTTAAATGATTCATATATTTCTTATAATTTATGATCTAAATTTTTTTTCTCTCTCTATATATATATTTTTTACTATTTATCTTAGTGAAATTTTAAATCAAATATTATAACTTGAAATATCAAAATCAAATGCGATAATTTTTATGAGACGGAGGAAATAGTATTTAATATAAGAGCTTGAATTGGAGAAGGCTTTATGTTCAAAAAGCTCACCTAATTAGGTTGAAAAGTTAAAATTTACCGTTATTATTTTAAAAAATTTAAATTTATCACTTAATTTAGATATTAAATGTAATTTCATAATTATTTCGTTAATTTTAATAGTCTCCTGTTAATAAATTATATTTTATCTCTTTATATTTTTTACATAATACATTTAATATCCAAATTTTACTTGTGAACAGAAATACTTCCTTCATTTAACATTCAATTTTTTATTTATTTAGGCCTCATCTTTGCCAGCTATCCATTCTCTTATTCAAACCACACCGTACAAACTTGGGACTTTGTATCAATCTCATCAGACATCAGGTATTTTCTTCTTTTTAAAAAAATGATAACAATTTATTGACCGAAATGCTCGTCCGGAATTAGGGGTGTGTTTGACGCCAAAAAATTTCAATACATTTGTGGA
>JBBYHH010162344.1:0-13973 GCA_038382905.1 Daphne laureola | reverse complement strand
ACTAGTCTTAGACTCAACTGTCAAGATCTAAGACCGAAGTCAGAGACCCAGATCTAAGACTAATCTCAACCATCCCACACCGTATAAATACATATACGAGAAGGTTGAACCCTTACCTGGAAGCAATAGCAATAGCAGATAGACTTCAGTCATTCCCATTACAGACTTCTTTCCTTTCCTTTGCAGATTCTCGTTACCTATTCATTTCCAATACAGATCAGATATATGTGATATACACAAGTATATCACCAATCATACTTGGAAGAATACCATTCATACTTAACAGAGTATCATTCATAAGCAGATAGTACGTTATCCTTAATCAGACCGTACATTACCATTCACATACAACCATGCCATACTTTCCTTTAACACAGTTCCCATAATTCACAGAATCCTACTTTGGGTTCGTTACGCAAACGGTAACCAAACCTTATACATTACCTCTGTAACTTCACATGCATACTCAATACAGAAATACAGAGTTATACATGCAATAACATCAGACTTTACCTTCACCGATGGCCATTTCCCAAAAATGACCAATATCGAAAACCTCCGATAAACCCTTTCTACGGTGTGATTCACAACTTATTCCAAGTACTAAAGTTGCTTAGAATCACCATACAGATATAACAGAACCATCAATTCACCCAATTACAACATTTTAGACCTACACCAAATTGTATGGTGTTTGTCTTCGCTCCATAATTTAGCAACAATTGGAACTTATTCCAAGTATTAATGTTGCTCTAAATACCTTTAATTTCACTTATTGGAGCTCAATTTAATAATTCCTTAACAGTTCAATTTCTGGAGCTCAAGAACCCTAATCTCAGAAAATGCCCAATTCGCATCTAATCTTTGATGTTAAACATGTTCTTGGTTCCATTTTAACTCTAGAACACATCCATAACAACAATTACAACCTTAGATAACCCGAAACTCACCATTGATTTTAGGGCAATTCTTGGAAATCCAACAATTCTTGATCTTGAAGCTTGAATCTTGTTCCAATGGTGTTGATTCACCGAAACTAACATGAATCCTTCAATTCATATCGAATTCGATGCTTAGAAACGGATTTGGCCTAGGGAGAGTGATAATCATAGAGAGAGAGAAGACAGAGAGAAGACAGAATCGAAAATGAAGAAGAATCACCGGATCGCGATTTAACAGTGGTCCGCACGGCGTTCCACGCGACGTCCGCCACGGAGCCTCCCTGCCTCCCTCCATGCAACGCGGAATACATACGGCATAGTCATGTCATCCGCCGTGGTGCATCTCTGCCTCCCTTTGTACAACGCGGCGCACACGCGGCGTCCGTCACGGCGCCGCCGCCCCGCCCCTCCTTGCCTTCATCCGTTTTCGTGGCTTCCTTCGTCGGCCACCACCCTAGTTCATCACACGTAGAACCTCCATACATCTGTGCCGGTTCCGACGTAACCTTTAATGACAAACTACGCTCGACACAACCCTTCAAACGTAAACCCTAACGCGGTTTACCCTTACACCGAAACCTTGAAAATTAACTGCACAATGATTAACCTTAAACATACCTTCGTTGAATGGTGGAGTTGACTTTCCCGCCATCCCAATCTATTTAATACCGGAAAAACCTACCGGACTTTGGTGGCTGTAATAACTTCCAGAGACATTGAGCGACTATTCTAATACTTTTTATCTCATAAATAATACAGTTTTTTCGTTGATTCAAAATATCAAATAAATTGATAAAAAAATATTCAAGATTATGATAAGTTAATATAAACCTTACAAGTAAACAATTGAACAAAATTTATATGTAACTTTTTATTTCCAAATTATAATTCAAAGAATTAATAAATTATTTAATAAATGAAATAATTAGGAAAACATTAATTCCAACTCTATAATTCTTTAACAAAAATTATAAAATGAATAATAAAATTGTTAATAATATAGAGTTAAAAGAAGAATTAGATTTGGTTAAAACAAGTATCTTATGTCGCTGCTCAACTTGTTTTCTCTCCCCCTTAGGGTTTATCACCACCAATTTGGTATGCAAGTTTTTGTCCTCCAACTGCCTTCCTTCTTGTTCTCCAGTAGCGGTCACTGCTCTCCCTTGTTTCTCCAGATGCCTCTTCCTTTGTTGGTGTCGCTTTCTTGCGCACGCCGGCCTTCACTACCTTCTCCCCATCTTGTTCTCTGTTTGCTCTCGATGAAGTCTCTTGATCATGGCTTGGCAAGAATCTCTCTCTCTCTCTCTCTCTCTCTCTCTCTCTCTCTCTCTCTCAGCCGAGCCAATTCATCCAGTGGTGTTCTTGTACGGTGGTGGATCTGACGCCTATCCTTATCAACCGTATTCTTTCACCACGTCTAGCACGACCAGAATTGCTTGAAAGGGTGACGCGCAGAGCATGGATGAAAGATGTTCGCTTAAAAGTTCATCCTGCCTCCACTCAATAAATTTTGAACATGTTTCGGTTTGAGTTTGAATCACCGGATCATGCAAGAATAGTCCTCCGTCTTTGTCCGTGGTCTTTTGGTTATGCTCTTGATGAGATGTATGGATTGTCCATTGCTTTCTCCCAAGCGGACTTCTGGGTTCATGTCTTAGATATCCTCATTGAATGGTCAACTGAGGAGTTGGGACATCTTTTCAGGTAGAAGATTTGTTCCGTCCAGGAAGTTCAATTCGTGGACCTTCCCTCTCGGTGTGTGTATCTATTGACATCACAAAACCGTTGAGCTGTGTGATCAAGGCTATACTAAAAAATGAGGAGAATAAATTTTTCCTTCAATATGAAAAATTGACAGACTTCTGTTATTTTTGTGTTATGTTGGATCATGTTGATGCAGGTTGTTCTTTTCCGGCTATTGTGCAAGGGATTGTTTGATAGTTTGGTAACTGGCTCCACTATAAGAGTTTTTGCTCTCAGTCTTCTCCAAGTATATGGCTGAGGGTGGTTCCTGATGCGCCACCTCTGCATCTAGTGGAGGCGTTTGCTCTTGCTAGTTCTGGAGGACCTACCTCCTGAAGAGCTTCAGTTGGTTGTGTTTAAGCCGGTACCATCAGTTTTAGAGGTGTAGCAGGCGGAGCAGGAAGTTTCAAAAGGACTCGCTGATCGGCAAGTAGTTTTGAAACTTCCAGCTTCTAGGACTTCTCTTCCAGTGTTAAGTGGTGGGGGCGGGCTTTCTACCACTTTTTCTTTGATGACTCATTCTGCAGGTCTTAAGCGAGTTGAGAATACTAGGTCGAGTCCCCTTGGTCTTGGTGTGGGGCATGTTTGGAAGAAGGCTCGCATTTGCAAGACGGTGTTAGATCTTGTGGAGCAGAATCTGTGAGGGTCGATGGACTACAAATTGCCAAGAAAGTCTTGAGGCTTTGCCAGTTGTTCATGTGTAATAACGCCAGACATTTAGTTACCATTTTGTTTATGCTCTGGACCCTTTATTTTTTTCGTTGTGGTTCTTACTTTTTCTCTAGAGACTTGTGGTGGGACGGTGTTGTTGCTCTTGTTTGGATCTTTATGTCTGTCTGTCCAATGTGCAGTCATCGTGAGTTGATACCAGATAGATCTTTGAGAGCATGTGAAGGTATCGAAGCATGAATCACTATGTTCTTTCCGCCATGACGCATATGCCCTTAGCAGAAAGGCTTGTCTGGGTGGGTAGGCAGGAAGCTTCTCGTAGGGAGTTCCGCTTCTCTGGCTACTTTAGTTGTCTTTATATCCCTGCAAGGCTGGTTTATTGCTCTTGCCAAGTTTTTCTGCTTGGTTTTATTTTTTTTGGCTTGTTTCATTTAATGAAATGAGCTCTTCTAGTTAAAAAATAAAAAGAAGAACAAGAATTGGATATCCAAAACTGAATTTCGACGGAGTTCCGAGACTTGTGTTTCACACAATCTTCTTAAAATAGATTCACCCACTTCATTATAAGTGCTCGAGATTCAAATGACGTATGTCTCTGAAGATACAACGAAAGACGTGAAGTGAAGTTGTACCAAATTTTTCTCACTAGCGAACTAGAACATTGGAACAAGATGAATGTCAAAAGGTGTGTAAGAACCTTTTGAAAAACATGAAGACAAAAAAATGTATGTTTAGAGATCTAGAAGAATTTTGGCAGTTCTAAAATTGTTGGAGGATTTGCCCTTTTATAGTGGTAGAGATAAGCCTTACCATAAAGGGCACTATAATGTCCATAATGCTACCATAACATTCACCATAAAGGTACAATAAAAGGTACCATAAAAGGCATCTTCAAGGTCATTATTAAAGCATTATGTCCTACAATAACAAATGGTTGAACATAAGGATTAAAACCCAAGTTAGCTCCTTTTACACGTAATTTTAGATATTTTGACCAAAATATACAAAATATGAACTATTCATAGAGGCCAATGTTCAAGTCGCAGACCAAAGAAGAAAATGTTATCCCTAATCCTAGGAGCAACGACGCGACACACATTAGAGTTACGTAGTCGAAGATAGAGAAAGGCCCCAGCTCTGGTATCGGTATCAGGGGGGAAGAACCATGGTGCACCGGCTGCACTTGAAAGAGATAATAGTGAAGGGCAGCGATGCGACACTAAGGGATGACAGACATCATTAGGTTTAACGTAAAATTATAATAATGACTAATCAATCACATAATTTCAGGGTTCTTTTTTTTTTACTGTAGAGCGAGCATCTCAAATTCTTTTTAAGATTTGCAAAGAGCATTAATCCATTTAGAAAATGAAAGTTACATTCTGATGATAAGACAGGAAGGCTTGCACGGAGTAGAAGCTAAAATCTCCTAAACCAAATGGGATAATAAGAGGCATAAGACATTGTCTAGGAATGAAAAAACAAACTAGAAAGTCTAAATAGTAACATAACCAAAAACATAATACTAAAAAGGATAATAAGTAGTTGAATCAACAACCCTCGATCGCCGAGTACCCCTGCTGTGAGACCGATAGCCGAAGCGTTCAAAAGACCAAATCCAACACCGATGACAAAAGGTTTAAAAAAACGCATCTGACAAGCTATCCACATCATCCTCAAGGTAAAACATGACTAGGATCTTACACCAACTCCATGCAAGTGCTTGCCAGAGGTAGAAGCCAACGAAAAAAAGGCTAAAAAAATCAAACCCAAAATTGAGTGCACCTTCTAACCATGGTGATCAACACATACCAAGTCCCTTGCATGCACAAGGTGGTTACCCAGTGGGACTTCAAACCCAAGCAACCACCAACATCTGAACTCATTCCCCCGGGCATGGTGAGTTCAGATTCATCCCTGTAGAAGGAGAAAACTCTAGTGTATCCCCAATTTTCATCCGCGAACTTACCAAGATGCATGGAAAACTTGCAGCCTTCAAAAATCCTTCTTGTCAAAGGACCCCTGCACTAGGAAGGGCACTGGCTACTAAAGTGGCACCGCACAAAGAGAATATTCAGAGCATGCACCATAATCATAGTAAATGAGGGCCTTGATTCAACACTAGCACCGCCAAGGTGGATGCCGAGTAGAGGCTTGGCATTGAGGGCCATAATCAAGACCACTGAAGCCTCTACAAATGGCCGAGTTGGAGCTGTGCGGAGTCTAGCCGGTAGTGGCACCTGATAGTGACCCAACAAGAGGACAGTGGCTTGACGTAGGTTCGACGATGCCTTGAAGTGACCTAAGCGAAAGCATAAGGCCCGCTAGCAATGACAGAAAGGCCGAGAAAATGGCGGACCTTGATGAGCCAACGTTGTGACTCTCAGGACAGACCTTGACCGATCGCTACGAGGATGCATCGGAGATCCATCAACGGATGAGAGCCGACAACATATGTGGACTTCAAGCTGCGACACCATCAAGCGCTTGGTGCGGCTAGGTTATTTTTCTTATTGCTAGAGCGAGCATCTCATTTGTTCATCTTGATGCTACTTTTCCTCAAGGATGTGATTTTTTCTTTTGTGAGCCCATTTATGAAAACTCTTTTTTTTTTAACAACAATCAATACTTCATTAATAAATAAGATATAGTAACAAAGACAAGATGGCCATGGCTTGATAACCATGAGAAATGGGATCAACTAGTGAGCCTAAAAGAGAAAATAAGGAGAGTAAAAAATAGCTGAAACATAACTCTCTCCCCTCCTCTCAAGCTTTGAGCCGCCCTCACTCTCAAACATACCCTAATGGTCCAAACCTTCAGAAAACAGAGATCGCAGGGACCAAAAAATAGTAGCTCCAGAATTAGACACAAGTCACCCAGCAAATGATGTTTTGAAGCCTTATCCCAACCCCTCGGCTGCCCGTAGGAAAGGGGTAAATAGCCAGTCTTCCCAGGAGAGACGTATTTTGGTGAACCTCCTAGATATCCACAGGTAAGACATCACCTGTATGTCGATGTAAATTCAGGAAGTTTTCCATGGAATATTTTTCATCACAAAGCCATTGCGTGTCTTCCATATCGACTAGGCGGTAATGTAGATGGTGGCTTTCCACACCTGTGAGACTTTGGAGGGCACTTGGGAGGTAAGAGCATCCCCCAAGACTTCCACAAAGTAAAAAAAGTCATGCATGTCCGTGTTGCACCAAACCGCCACCATTTTGCAAATCTTGAAGGATGCCGAGTAGCCTACTAGGACATGATCCATCGTCTCAACCGTAGTGGAACACAACTAGCAAAGTACAGACTCCAAAACCAATCCTCGTTGTTGCAACTGGGCACGTACTGGGATGTATCATCTAGAAGCTCTCTAAATGAACACATTCACCTTCTTGGGCACTTTGTTGCACCATCGCATTGAGATGTCATGATTCATTTTGATGTGAACATTTATCATCTGGGACAAGCCTAGGACTGTGAAAATGCCATTTGATGCCGGATCCCACCGCCAAGTGTCGGGGACGCCCATCTTTGGGCTAAAAACATGTAAAAAGTGTAGAGGTTGATGGAATTTTTCTTCCGTTCTTCCTCTTAACCTCCCCCTCCAACTCCAGACCCAACTCCACTCCCCCTGAACCCATCTTATCTTATCTACCACTGCTTTTTTGGCTTACATCCGGCTCATACAATCTCCTAAACCTATTCTTCAACACACAACCCTCGATACACTCATCTTTCCAGAACAGTGTGTTATTCCCCATTCCCACCTCTCTCTTGAACAACATTGTGAACTCCCTTCCCAGACTCTCCACCTCCCCGCCATCCTTAATAATGTCATTCCAAACGCTCCACCCCCGCCCCCTCTCCTAATTGTAAATATCCGGGCACCCCTCCGCTAATATTAGCCACCATCTTTACCCACAGACTATCAACCTCTTTCAACCACATCCACTTCTACTTTTCTAACAACGCCAGAGTCTTTGCTCTTAGACTACCCACTCTCAACCCTTCCGCTTCGATATCTCCAAAAAAACTTTCGATCCTAGCCCAAATCAATTTCTTCCCCTCCTCTGTGGCCCCCCAAAAGAATTTATTATGAAGCAATTCAATCTTTTTTACCACACCAGCTGGAGCACGGAATACCGAGAGATGATTCAGGGGTAAACTTCCGATGATCGATTTTACCAGCGTAAGTCGACTACCAATTGACAGAGAGTTAGCCTTCTAAGTAGATAATCTTTGTTCCACTTTGCTAACAACTGGGTCCTAGCTTTTCAGGCGGCTCATGTTGAGACCCACTGGCATACCCAAGTACATGAAAGGTATAGTCACCGCCGAACAACCCAAATCTCGAGCAAGACTAGTAACTGCCTCCAATTCAAATCCCATTCCAAACACCCTACTCTTCTCCATGTTTATTTTAATACCTGATGCTTGTTCGAAACATTGTAGAAGAGCCATAAGATCTTTTTGATTGTCGACGGACCATTTTCCATAAAAGACTACGTCATTGACAAACTGGAGGTGAGAGATGTCAACCCTATCTCGACCAACCTTCATAGGTCAGAACACGTCTTGAGATAGCGCTTCTTCCATCATGATGTTGAGGACCTCATCTATGAGAATGAAGAGGAACGGGGATAACATGTCACCTTGGCGAAGTCCCATTTGCATCTCACATTCGGCTATTGGGCTGTCGTTCACTAAGATAGACATTTTTGCTATTTCCAGAAAACCTTCTATCCACCCTCTCCAATTAGTCCCAAAATTCATTTGTTGATGGATTGAAACCAAGAACTTCGAATTGATGCTATCGTAGGCCTTCACAAAGTCAAATTTCAGAAGCAACATCTGTCTTTTCTCTCTTTTAACCCAGGACACCACCTCGTTATCTGTCAAGATTTCATCTGTTATCTATGGACTTTGGATAAAAGCTTATTGTGTCTCCCCAACCAGCACCCCAGAACCCCTTTTAGCCTCTTTGCAAGAAGCTTTGTCACTATTTTGTAAAAGCACCCAATAAGGCTGATCAGCTGAAAGTCAAAAATGAGAAGGGGGTCTTTCACCTTAGGTATCAGGGTAATAAATGAGGAGTTGCAACCTGCGATGAACCTTCCAGACTTTTCAAATTTCTGAACTGGCATTGTCACCTCTGATTTGATAACCTCCCAGTTGGCTTTAATGAAGTTGAAATTAAAACCATCAGGGCCTGGTGCTTTTCCCCTTCACAAAGACATACTGCCTTCTTAATCTCCTCTGAGAAGGGATCTTGAAGACTGCTAATTTGTGCTTCATTTAATTTCTTGAATTTGTGGCTGAACAACTGTGGTCTATTCGCTTCCGGCTCTGCAAAATGGTTCCTAAAATATTCCAGAACTACTGATTTGATTATGTTCGGATCCTCGGTCCAGACTCCATCAATCAACAACCCCTGCAACGAATTCTTGTTTCTATTCCTTTTGGCCACTGCATGGAAACATTTGTTATTTTCATCCCCCTCTACTGCCCACTTCAATCTTGCTTTCTCCTTCAATTCTGTTGATAGGTTTCTTTGTTCCTTATAAAACCCAATTTTGTATTCTTGCCATTTGCTTCGCTCATCTGCCATCAGCTCTTTATCTTCTGTCTGTTTGTCCAGAGTAAGAAATTCTAGTTTCAGAGATTCCACCCTACCTTCGATTCCTGATACTTTGCTCTTCTTCCATTCTTTGATTCCATTCTTCAAAGCTTTGAGTTTTTTTTTCAACACAAAATCCGTTGCCCCTCCTATTATTGTCTGCTCCCAAACATTTTTAACCACCTATTCAAACCTGTCACCGAGAGCCAATGATCATAGATTCTAAATGGAGAAGGTCTAAAATCCACTGTCCATGCCTTTAACAGAACCGGGCAGTGATCAAATAAGACTCTTTCCTTTACTACAACTGCCACATATGGCCAATCCTCAAAGAACGTCCCGCTTGCCAAGAATTTGTCCAACTTACTCAACTTCAGCCCGTCATTGCTCACCCAAGTGAATCTTATGCCTTCTTGTTTAACCTCCTGCAACTCATTCACTCTAATAAAGGAATTAAAGTCCGCAGGTCGGATGTGTTTGAACCTACTACCTGACCCCTCGCTCGCACTCCTCACCACATTGAAGTCTCCCATTAAGCACAATGCCTCTCCATAATCTATGATTATCGGACTAAGCTCTTCCAATAACGCTCGCTTTTGACTAGTTAGATGTGGACCGTACACATTGAGAAACAAGTATCTGTTTTTCTTGTCCTTCCAACGGCCAACCAGACCCAAGTAGACGACGCCTGCAATGATCTCTTCCATTCTCCAGACTTCCTTATTCCAGAAGAATAGAAGACCCCCTGACCTTCCTTCTACTTGTTGTTGAACGAAACCCAACTCACTGTGCTCCCAAATTCACTTGATTGAGTCTCCTATCTCTTGACACAAAATTGTTTCTTGAACTGCCAAAATATCTAATTTCTCATTTGTAACAAGCTTTTTTAACTGTCTGACCTTCTCCACACTCCCAAAACCTCTAATATTTAGAGTAACCATCTTCATTTAATAGATCCAGATCCGTTTTTTTTAATACTCCTCTCTTCATATGACTTGAACACAAGACCAATTACCCTTCCAAATGAACCCACTCTACTGATGGATGGCTGAGGAGCAACCACTACCTGGGGAAGACATCCACTATTCGTACCTAGTTCTCATGCCTTCATACAACCAGAAGAACCAGAGTCGATGTCTCACCTGAATCTACAGCCGAAGTAATTCTTCTAAGGCCTTTGGATGTGCAGCTAGCCTTTGGAGGGACTACTCCTTTCCTTTCTCGCAGTGTCGCCCCTGCACAAGGACCAGCAAAGTATGTTTGTGTTTCTGTACCATTGGCTGGACCTGGGGCACTGTTATTTCCTTTTCTCCGTCTCGATGTTCGGCCACGCCCTTTGTTGAAGATTTCGACTCTTGCCTCAGGGAAAATTTATCCTTAGAAGATGAATTTTTGCTGGTCAAATTTTGTTGCTGATCAAATCTGTCCAGCAATACGTGTCGTGCCCCTGTTTCTGAACTATTTTTCAACGAACACGTCAACCATCCTGCTGATCGTTCCTCTGCATCCAACTACTAGTCCATCTGAAGCGGCCCAATAGGAGAGTCCAAAATGGAGTCTGGTACAACCGATCCAGCATGTGTTGATGTTTGGCCCACCCTTTTAATTGGGGTCCTTCTAGTATACACATTAATGAGCTTTTTTTGTTTTTGGCCCAATACTTCCTTTAGTTCTTCTAGCCCATCAACCTCCTCATCTCTTGATTCCAAAACTCGCTCATCGGAGAAGGAACCCATGTGACTCTGACACTCCCCAGAAGGTACGATGTTTCTTGACAGAGTGTTCATCGACTTTTCATCCCTTCCCAGGTCAACAGTCATGTCCCTTTCAGGCCTTTCCGCTGCATTCTGCTCACCAACTCCCAAGGATACTGTTTGAATTTGACTCGCGACTTCGCAGTCGAAAATTGAGTTATCATCCGAGTCACCGTCGTGGTTCCTTCGGTCATTGCATTCTCCTTCCTCCTCCTCCTCCTCCTCTGTTTCTGATTCTGATTCAGGGTAGCATACCGGATTTTCGTACCTTATTCTGAAATCCACCACATCTGCAAGATCTTCCACCACCTTTACTTTGAAAGAGAACCCATCTAAAGACATGTTTATGACTGAGTTGATCAGTTCAACCCTCCAAGATAAAACACACACTCTGCTGATATGAAGTTGTTTTTTTTTTTTTGACATGTTAAGTCTTTCACTTCTACCACCTTTCTCCAGAGGGCAGCTACCATTTCAGCAACGGTACTTCAGAGATGTTTTTTCACACTAATTTTATCTTATTATCCTCGACCTCATTCACATTATATATATATAGTTTACATTTTTACTCTTAAGTTAATAATATTCTTTAATCTTTATGGATGCATGTTTATTCAAAAGTATTGTTTTTTTCAAGTGGTGAGGGACTTCAAAAGTGAAAATCCTACAACCTTTCCATTAGTTGCAAACTTTTGAATCATACTAAACCATAACAACAAAATTATTACGTTTTCCTTTTGAAGTATCTCAATAAAATTGATATATTTTCTTGTTAAAAGAATTTTCACACCAATTTTACCTTATTATCCTCAACCTCATTATATATATATATATATATATATATATATATATAGTTTACATTTTTACTCCTAAGTTAATAATATTCTTTAATCTTTATGCATGAGTGTTTATTCAAAAGTATTTTTTTTTAAGGGGTGAGGGACTTCCAAAGTGGAAATCCCTCAAAGAACTTTAAACACCCGTTTTTCAAACGTATTATTTTGTTGTGATGGATGGAGTAATTAAATGATCAAGATTAAACAGTCATAGAGATGTTCAAAGTCATCTATAATATAATACTAATACAGGATCCTCCCTATTTCAGAGAGTTTCTAATGATGACAAGTCAGCAACAGATAGAGCCAACACCACACAACCCGTCGAAAAAAAAAACTTCATCCATTGGGAATCAAACAATCGTTCTCTAACTGTATACACCAAAACCTTATCTATTGGACTACTAATTTAACTTATGTCAACTTTTATCATTTATCTTAATACGTAAAATTTTTTCCCAAATACTATTTTATCAAAATTTCAAATTATACTCATAGTCTTGGGAAAATTACAAATTTATAGTATATTTTGAATCATATTAATAATAAATAATATCATTTTAGTTATTATAAAATTGATAATTAGACCTAAAATTTCTTAAAACAAAACTTTTTTCCATCATTTTTAAAGACACAATTTACCATTTAATCAGAAAAGTTTTATTTCTTAAAGTTTTATGCTTAAACTTTTTAAAAAATTAGAAAAAACATAATTAGCCCCTCAACTACTGAAACTTTACAAAACGGTCCATGAATTTTCTAACATTTTAATATATTAACGTATTTAGGCCTTAAATTTTTGGAGAACAAAAAAAAGATAAAAAATTATTCCCTAAACTTTTGAAAACTTAACAAAATAGTCTCTAAACTTATAAATTTGTACCATTAACATATTAAAATAAAAGTGGCTAAAGTGATTAACTTACATGGACATAGTGTAAACTTTATAATTAGACTCAGACTCCATTTTATAAATTGACCCCGTTACATTTCAAATTATATTCATATTCTTGGAAAAATTACAACTTTGTAGTATATTTTGAATTATATTAGTAATAAACAATATCATTTTAATTATTATAAACTTGATAATAAGACCTAAAGTTCTTAATATGATGGGAAAATTTTGTAAATCATACATCATTTTTGAAGACACATTCTACCATTTAATTATAAATTTTTATACATTAACATATTTATTCCTTAAATTTTATACATTAAACTTTTTCAAAAATTATAAAAGATACACAGTTAGTCTCTCAACTACTAAAACTTTACAAAATAGTTCATGAAATTTTTTACACTTTTATATATTGGTGGAGCCTCCACAAAAAAAATAGAATTAATCATGTACATAATTTAGCGCAAAGTCACATACTAACATAAAGACCTTAAAATCCATCAATTTAGAAACTCATATATCTCACATTGTCAAGAAAGCTCTAAGAGCACTCACCTTCAACATTATAAATACTCTTTAAGAGACTCTCTACATTGGTGTCGTCTGTGGGAATCCGGGTAAAAGACTCAATGGATACCACACTTGCACTTCCTGATTCGAGGAAATCATTTGGAGAATAGTATAAGATTTTTCATATGCCCTCTAGGGCCATCACAAGCTCTCTAGATGATTATAATGTCTTTTGGGACCATCAATACGCCCTTCGGGTCCATCAATACGACATTCGGGGCCATCAATATGATCTTTGGGGTTTTGTCCCTTCAGGGTCGAGAAACATTCTCGGGGAATAACTATCGGGCCGAGTAACGTGATCGAGTAACATGACCGGGGAATATGGCTGATGAACATTCCCGGTGAGAGAGTGTAAACTTTATAATTAGATCCATAAAATTTTACAAATTGACCCTCTTACTTATAAATTTACATACTCACATAAAGATCTTAAAAGCTAATCAACTTTGAAACTCACATATCCTACATTGTGTAGAAAGCTCTAAGAAAACTCACATTCAACACTATAAATAACCCTTAAGAGACTCTCACTTTTCACCGTGTTAAGCTTGGACTGAACATTGTTGTCGTCTGTGGGAATCCGCTCAAAAGACTCAATGGATACCACACTTGTACTTCCTGATTCGAGAAAATCCCTTTGGGGAATAGTATAAGATTTTTCATATGTCATTCGGGGCGATCACAGACCCTCTGGGGTGATTAAAATGTCATTCGGGGCCATCAATACGCCATCCAGTGCCATCAATATTATTATAACCTTCAGGGCTTGGTCCCTTCGGGGTCGAGAAACATTCTCGTGGAACAACTATCGGGCCGAGTAATGTGGCCGAGTAACATGGTCGATGAACATTCCTAGGGACATAGTGTAAACTTTATAATTAGACCTATAAAATTTTATAAATTGACCATCTTACTTACAAATTTACATACTCACATAAA
>JBBYHH010162234.1:0-13974 GCA_038382905.1 Daphne laureola | reverse complement strand
GGACCGGTTTGTGGAGACGATGGATAGTTTGTCCAACGGAGCGTTTTTGAGAGGTGAAAGCAGCGAATTGGGATCCGACTGGGTTGAATTGGAGTGGTTGAAGGCAAAGGGTTATTATAGCATGGAGGCATTTGTAGCGAATAGACTAGAGGTGGCGTTGAGGCTGGCATGGTTGAATTGTAATGGTGGGAGGAAAAGAGGCGTGAAATTGAAAGAGAAACTGGATGCATCTGGAGTGGCTTCAAATGTGTATTGGAGAAAGAAGGGGTGTGTAGATTGGTGGTTGAATTTGGAAGGTTCGATGAGGAAGAAGGTATTGACGGCCATTTTAGGAAAATCTGCCAAATCTATGGTAAAAGCTCTTGACTTTACCACCGTTGTTTTCTGTTTGGTTCTGAGTTTCACTGTTGGATTACTTCTATTCATGAGGGATACTGACATGTTCTTCATTGCTAACTGTTGTATACTGTTGGATTAGCTTCTTAATAACAATACCAGAAAAAACGGAGGATTAGTTACTGCTGTTAATGATGCTGATAAATGAACAGACATGTTCATCTTAATGACGCTAAACATAATAGTCCCTTCATCCAAATATAATCTGGCAGTTTGACTAGTGTGGAGATTTAGGAAAGTTGTTGAATTTGTGTAGGAAATTTTTATCACAGCGTAAAGAGATAGAAAACCTGGTGCAGCCTAATTTTAAGATTGGGAGGAGAATTGATGATGAGTTGATTGACCTTGGATTAATTTTCGAGCTATGAAATTTTTGCTTTCCCTGTGGCCACTCATCCATCCTTGTAGTATTGATATGTTGTCATTCAAATCCATTAATCATTTTAAGTCTAAACCCCTAGTTACTTGGGCACGCTCGCAAAATTCATGTACATCACAGTTTCTACCGCTTTAATGTTATGATAAATATGGACTTTCAGACTCATGTGATTCTGAAGGAGATGCATAGTACGTCAGTAGATGATCTATGGCTCTTCGGTGATGAAGTGAAGGAAACACCAAAGAGTGTGAACTGTGGTGAATCCTGGAGGACAAATACCCTGACACTGCCACCCGATGCAGAATTTGGCTTGTCTGCAAAATCTGATAGTTTCTTTAGAAGATCTACTGCCTTACCCAATGTATTTGGTGCTTTATCTGTTCTCCAGTATATCCTCAGTATCCTATTGTCATGTCAAGACAGGAAGAATGATAATGGAGAGATACTTTTTAGCACGTTGGGTTCAGTAAGCACCATTACTGATGGCATATTAAGGAAGGTGCGAGAATTCCTTATGATTATTTCAGTTGATTGCACAACACTTGAACTTTTTGAGGAAAGAAATCATGAAAATTTGTCCGATAAACCAAAGGACAAGGTTGGTATTCGTAAGAAGAAGGGAAAATTACGTAATATGAAAAGGCAAAATCCTGTGCCAAAGACTGATGTGGAAGGAACTCCATCAAAGAAGTTTGTCAAGGTGTTGATTTGTTCTCATAAATCTTTTAACACAATTTTCATGTTTCCGGATACTGAATACTTGAGAGATTTAGTTGACCATTTCTGCTTTGCCAGGACCCTGGAAACGCTTCAGTTTGTGCTGAGAAGACAGGTTCCACAGAAGCTAAGATATTGCGGCCTAGGAACCAACATTCAAATGCTATGTGTGGAGAGAAAACTTCAGATGTGAAAATGGTTGCATGTTCTTAATTTGGATGAACCTCGTCTATTTATTGTTTAAATGTTGTGTGTAACTGGTATCTCTCCCCAGGAACATAGCCAAGGATTGACTGTAAGAAAGGGCCAGGCTACGGGAAGGAAGAGTAGAAGGAACAAAAACAAAAACAGAACACCTCCGTTTGGTGCTCCCACCAAAGATGGAAAACTGGAGAACTCTGTCAAGGAGGCTACACTTAGTCAAATGGTTAAGGATGACGCTGCAGCAATAGAGGAGAATTCAGCCCAATGTACATCAAATGGTAGTTTCACTTGTGAGAACACTTTTCAGTTGAATGTTAGACCTGTTAGATCAGTGCAATCATTATTTAAACTCGTGGTATCACATAGAAGGTTCTCCTGAAATTGTTTCAAAACTTCTGAAAAGGAGATTTCAGATGATTGCATGGAAGGTAACATTTTCTCTGCTGTTGTGCCAGATTTTGACTTTATCTCCAGCAATGGAAGCATCAACATTCAAAGCTCTCTTAATGAAAGCAAAGCTGAGATAGTGTCAGATTTCTTTAACACTGCTATGAACACAGAGCAAGATGCTAGGAATATTTGTGATGCCGTTCCCTCAAGTCATTTTCCCTACCTCTCTAATGAATGGCCCAGTGTAGCTCCAGTCTACTTTCCACATATTAACTCTCAGATTCCAGCGGCTGCAGACAGATTGCATCTTGACATTGGCCACAATTGGCATAGTCACATTCGCCAACCTTTTGTACCCACCATGCACCAGGTAAGAAATCCTCCCATTGACAGTGGATGTAGTCACCTCTTATCTCATCCCATGCCAATGAGTTTGGACTGGCCCCCAATGGTCCGTAGTTTCTCGGGATTGGCGTCCTCAATTACATGTAGTTATGACTCTGGGTTCATCTCAAGGAGGCAGTCTGCTTTCCAGCGAAGTTACGCACCTCCAAATTTTCCATTCAATACAAAAAACAATGAGGACGAAAGGAGATATTCTGGGGACTTGATTGACTTTGCTGAGCTACCAAATGTTTTGGAACCAACAGATGAGTGCGACAGCCACTGGATATCTGAGGAAGAGCTTGAGGCACATGCATTGACTGCTAAAGATTACAATCAATTTTTTGGTGGTGGTATAATGTACTGGAATACTTCTGATCATCAGGCAACAGCTTTTTCCAGGCCTCCTTCCCTGAGTTCTGATGATAGTTCTTGGGCTTGGCGTGAAGCAGACATGAGTAGGGCCGTAGATGACATGGTTGCTTTCTCATCTTCATATAGCACTAATGGTCTGGCATCACCTACTGCTGCTTCATTCTGCTCTCCTTTTGATTTAGGCTCCGGACACCAGACAGTTGGTTATGTCATGCCTGGAAATGAAATTTCTGGCAAAATTTTGCATTCTCCATCAGCAACAGCAGATGTGGTTACGGAAGATGAAGTTTCCGGATCTCCTGCTAATTTATCTAGTGATGCTGAGGGGAAAACATCTGATCCTCATCCTTACCCTATTTTACGTCCTATCATCATTCCCAATGTATCAAGATCAAGATCTGACTTTAAGCGCCCTTACGATCGTAAAAGCCCTTGTGTACCTCCTACCAGAAGAGAGCAACCTCGAATAAAACGACCTCCATCACCAGTTGTGCTCTGTGTTCCAAGGGCTCCACGCCCGCCACCACCATCTCCAATTAGCGAGTCTAGGAAGCAGAGAGGCTTTCCTACTGTAAGATCTGGTAGCTCCAGCCCAAGAAATTGGGGAGTAAGAGGTTGGTACTATGACGGAAGCAACTCTAGTGAAGTTTCTGTGCGCATGGATGGTACTGAAGTAGTTTGGCCCTCATGGAGACGGAAGAATCTTTCAACTCATCCAATGATTCAGCCTCTTCCAGGAGCTTTATTACAAGATCAAATAATAGCAATGTCACAGCTATCTCTTGATCAGGAACATGTAACTTCTGATCGTTGCTGGATTAGATTTTTTTCGCTCTTGTCTGTATATAATACTTATTAAAAAAATAAAGCAGTGACATTTATAAGATAACAGATCACTCTGCATTCTTTGATTCTTCCTTGTGGTTTTTAATTTTTACTCATTCATTTAACATTTTCATGATGTAGCCAGACACTTTTTTCCCTTTGCAACCACCTGATCCGCAGAACTGCCCTGCTCAAAAGGCATCCATCTCCATAATGCACAGTCTTCTTAATGATGAGATTGATTATTTCTGCAAGCAGGTAAACCTATAGAGCTACCGGTCCATAGTTTTTCACTGCTTAACTATTCCCGGTATCTTAGGTGTAGAAAACTTATGTAGTTTTCATAACCCTGACTTTATTTTTTCACTCGGCACTTCTTCTCAAACGAAATTATGTTAATGTTTAAGGTTGCTGCTGCTAATATAGCTCGAAAACCTTACATCAGTTGGGCTGTAAAGCGAGTCACAAGGTCTCTTCAAGTCTTATGGCCCCGGTCTCGGACAAACATATTCGGGTCAAATGCAACTGGTTTATCTCTTCCTACAAGTGATGTTGACCTTGTGGTTTGTCTTCCTCCAGTAAGGAATCTGGTAAGCATTCTTGATGCATTCTTTGGTAAGTTATGATATTGCGTTCATGACAGGATTCTTACCGCAAAACCGTGTTATTTAGGAACCAATTAAAGAAGCTGGGATCTTGGAGGGACGTAATGGTATCAAAGAAACTTGTCTTCAGGTATTGACAGTAATCAGCAGTGTTGTTTTGTTAGTTACACTGATGGACACAAGTTTTTCTCCTTGTTTTCTGTTTGGAGACCCTTTTTGGTGATTTCTAGGAAAAATAGAATTTCTTTTATACTAATGAACTGGATGGGAATGAGTAATTAGTTTCTATTTTTCTATTAATGTAAGCTCATTTGAGAGGAAGAAAACCATATTTTAGGGCATGACTTGCTCATGTAGATGCCAAAAAAGCATGCATGTTCTCATTGTTAAAGTTTTGTCCAATTTCTTAGATACTTATTTATTTATTTTTTCTACTGCAAAGAATGATATGGTGTTATAAGATTTTTGAGGATTTCTAGACATGTTTGCTACATTTTTCTCATAATGGAAATTTTCTTTCATGGGTTGTTCTGAGGCCAATGCAAACCCTGAGTAAGCTTGTGTTCTGCCTGATTTAAGGATAACTGATCTCTGTACTTAATTGAAATGAATGGAAGATTTTGTGCAGTAGTTAGAAAACATCTTATCCTCTATTTGCATTTGGATGTTTCAATTCCTATACGTACACCATTGATGTCTGAGATTATCAGCACGGTCCTTCTGTTGCATCTGGTTGATGATGTGGGTCTCAGGATGTCACTTTTTTGTCTAATTGATATTGAGCTTTCCTGGTGTTCGTTTCAACTTGAGGCTGCGTTCTCTTTGTTGAGTAGCAGATTCTAAAACTCATGAATTGAGACTCACCACTCATAAGCAATTTCCTAAGTTTGCTATTTAACTTCGGTGATTCAATTTTAAATGTTTGTTGTTATTCTCTTACCTTTTCCAAGCTCATCTGCTGATGCTGTTCCCATATCTCTTTTTTACGTGGTAGATTAGTAAACAGAATTAGCTTGATCTGTTTTTTTTGAAAGAATTGTGTGACATCCTTGGGAACAGTTTGACTCATAATTGTAAGTCAAATCCAAAGTAGGAGATATGGTATAATTAAGTGGCTTTATGAATGCAATATATAAAAAAAATACTTTGCTTCTAAAGCAGCACTGTCTCCACCCTGAAAATGATGCCATTTTTTCGTATTTAGCCCATATGCAGAGGGTGAAGGGTTGAGTTGAATGAATGACTAGAAAAGGTGATATGACAAGACAAACTCAATATCTACAAAGAGTAAGGGAATATTAGAACAACAGTACGCTTTCTGGTTGATGGTAGTCTTTTGCTTATTCAGCCACTAAGACTAAATCTTCCTTACATATATTGTTAATGGCTGTTTCCTATGCCTGTGTTACGAGTTTTGTTGAATCAAGGTGTGCAGCAGTGCTGTTGCCTCTGTGTGTGTGTGTGTGTGTGTGTGTGTGTGTGTGTGTGTGCGTTTTTTAGTTATATTATAGAGATATGTGCAGTCTGGGACTTGTTCTTTTGTTTTAGAAAGCCTCTGATTGATTAATGGAGCCACCATTGTCTTCACCAGCATGCTGCCAGGTATCTTGCTAACCAGGAGTGGGTAAAAAGCGATTCTCTGAAAGCTGTGGAGAATACAGCTGTAAGGCTTTATCTTTATATATTACAATTTCTTTACTCGTGCATCTTGTCTACCATTTATTCTGATGCTTTAGCTTCTTTTGGCATTCAGATTCCTATTATCATGCTTGTGGTAGAAGTACCTGATGATCTGATAACTTCTGCTTCCTCTAGCATGCAATTTCCTAAAGATGAGCAAGCACATGCTAATGGAGAACATGACAATGTTTGCTCTGATATGATAAGCCAGGAAGACACTACTTTGCTTAAGTGCTCGGAAGTAATGGATACCAAGAAGGATGCGAAATTGATACGTCTAGACATCAGTTTCAAATCCCCATCACATACAGGACTCCAGACTACAGAATTGGTATTTGACTCTAAGTAGTCTTTTTCACATGACTCATATAGTGAAAGTATGTTGTTAGATTTTGATCAAACTCGTCTTACATGATACTACTATAAATTCTCGAAAAAAGGTTGTATAGAATTTCAAATACTGCTTTACTAGCCTAAGAAGAGTAAAGACATCCGCTGCAAATTTGCATTCAATCAATCTGCCTCATGATTTATAAATGAAACGGACATCTGAAGGATCGAGTGATAGTTCCAGGTTCTTTCATTGTCCGGGTCAGATGAGGTCGACACGATTAATTTAACAGAAAATAAGGAACGGGGATCATCACTGCTTCGCATAGGAAGTTCCTTTTTGCTTGGGTGTTTTGTTCTTTTTCATGTTCCTAGTTGGGGGTCTTGTTGTGGTAAAAAAATTCATTCAGCTTGGTGTAGTTCATTACTATATCCTTCTGACCAAAAACTACAAAATTTGTAAACCGCATGTTTCTATTTGGTATTTTTGTAGCAACTCTTTTTCAGATTAACTTATTTTCTTTACTAATAATTTCAGCTTGTGTAGATCTCTAATTTAAAACTTGTCCCATAATTTTATCAAAGGTAAAAGAGCTGACAGAGCAATTTCCAGCAGCTGCACCCCTCGCCTTGGTGTTAAAACAGTTCTTGGCAGATCGGAGTCTGGATCAGTCATATTCTGGTGGCTTAAGTTCATACTGCCTGGTCAGTGTTCTTCCTGATTGAAGTCATGTACTCAAAGGTTATAATTTAGTTATATAAAGTTAGTTTATGCTTGGTCAAGTAGCAGGTTAAAGAGTACTCTGGTATCGGGGAACGATTTTGTCCTGTCCATTCTGGGCCCCGTCAGGGTTAGTGTGAACAATCTTGGGGGTGAAATTGTAGTTAATGCCGAACTGGACAAACTCAGTTAAAAACTGGGCCAAACCTTAGTGGCTTAGCCCAATATAGCTCATGAAAATGTAAAAATTACACATAATTTACAATTAGTATGTGCTGTAACATGTTCGAAAAACTTTTCTTCTCCCGAGAGGTTGGAGGTACCGAAATTTTCTTATTTAGGTGATTGTGAACTTCTTTTAGTTTCGGCAGGCTTGTAATTGCATAAATGATATGCCAATGTTCACCTGATCAGCATACATCATTGTCTATATTCATCGATCTCTGTTCATCATCATTATTAACTTGTTGTTCACATTATGCGAATTTTTAGTTCAAGCATCCTTCTCACAAATTTATTTTTGTACAAATGATGAAATGAATTGTTTGCAATTTTTCGGTATATTTGTATGGAGATATTTCATGAGAAAATGATGAACAAGGATGGTTAATATGGTTGTGCTGCCTCATAAGGTTGCCTGTGTAAACCAATCTGAATGAATTTGCAGAATTACATTCATTAATCTTTGTTGGCAATCTGAATAGCTCACTTATTGTCTTGGTTAAATTCTTTTATGGTATTACCACTCAAGTTCGATTAAAATCTATTTACCCTCGATCATTGTTTTGCTTGTTTCAGGTCTTACTGATCACACGCTTTTTGCAGCATGAGCATCATGTTGGAAGGCCTATTAGTCAAGTATTTTCTTTGTTCTTGTTTCAGTCTATATTCCCTTCTAGTACAAGTTGGTAGTTAAAGTAAATACTCTCTTTAAAAAAATACTCCGTATTCCTTTGTCTTGTTTTTTTCCCCCTTAAGGAGGATGATTAACTTTTGGAAAATTCGACCATGGATCGGAATTTATCCAGCTATCAGGTTTAGTCTAGTATTACCACTTGGCCTCTTTCCATGGATCTAATCCTTGAACTTGATGCAGAGTGCAGACTCACTTAAATCATATCCAGTTTGTTTCCAGCTACTGCTTCTCTAACTCCAATTTTTTTAATATTCCAGAATTTTGGGGGCCTTCTGATGGATTTTCTTTACTTCTTTGGGTAAGGAAGATCTTCTGTTTTTGCTTCTGTATTTTAGTAGAGATACTTAACCTTCAGGTTTACTTTAGTTTCTAATGATTGTCTCTTTTGTTGATTGTCAAGAAATGTATTTGATCCTCGACAAATGCGTGTATCTGTTCAGGGAAGTGGGGTGTATATAAATAGAGAAAGAGGTTACAGGTGATGAGAAGACCTGTCATTGGAAAAATATGTTATCTGGATAACATTCTATGTTTGTGACCTTGTGTGATTATATGCACTGACGCTGCTAAATTTTGTAGTATTGACCCTATACACATTGATGATCCTCTTTTTCCTACCAACAATGTTGGGAGAAATTGCTTCCGCATACATCAGTGTATCAAGGTCCGGAAGCATTCTTTCTTCATCTTCTGTGATATTTTGAACTGGGAAAGTTGTTGACTTCAGTTGCTAAGAGTGAGTTGCATTAGTCCAATCAACAGCATGCTGTGGAATAAAAGTTTACAGAACTTGATATGCTGTGAAGCGCTTATAGATGATTAAGATTTTGAGCTTTCTTAATTTGCATTGGAACAAAACCCATGAGGAAGAAAGTAGGTATTTTATGATTTTTCGTTGTCCCTTTTTGGATCCAATGGCATTGCAAATTACTAATGTGATCTCCGACATTAGATATTAGTATTTGGTATAGTGCATGCGTAAGTCATTGTTGACTTTTCTGTGCTCAATAAGGGCATTTTTGGATGTTGAGTAGTGGGCCTTCTTAATAAATATCACAGGAGGAGAAAGGTTTCTTTTATGCTCATAGAAAGTATTCTGATGCAGGCATTCTCCGATGCATATTCTGTTCTGGAGAATGAGCTTACATCACTTACCAGTAGTGATGATTCCTGTCCTAAAGCTCAATATCGAATGCTTCAGAAAATCATTCCAGGCATCAATACATATGTTTGAGGGTTGAGGCTTCATTGATATGGTAGGTTATTTGTGTTGACAAAAGCTGCATATGAATAGAACAATAGGCTTCTCTTAAAAAACATCCTGATACGTTATGGAGTACCCAAACATCAATCAATTTTATAGGTATTCTCTCCCTTTTAAAGACTAACTTTTTTCTTTGGGGTATGATATTCATTTCGTTGGATAGGTGTATAGGTGTAGCTGATCACGAATGACTTTCAAGCTATGGTTGATAAGGCCTCCGGTGGTTTCTCAGGATCAAAGTCATCTGAAGCAAGGCTGTTAAAACTATACGAGTATATCAATTTATGTGCTTCTTAGAGCATGGATTCTGCGTGAAAGCCATATCATTATGGAAATGGTCAGGCTTGACAGTTGTTAATACTTAAATCATCAATCAAAGAATGTGTGAGCAGGTAAGGTTGTTATGACACAGAAGCTGCAGACTATTGGGTAAAGTCAAGATCAATATGACTTGGGTGACAGTTGGCAAATGGTATCTCTCATGATGCTAGAAGCGAGATCAAGCTGGTATATCAGGATACCATTATACCTTGTCCGGGGGACATAGAACAGTTCTCCGAGTGTACTTTCTATATTCCAGATGCCAGTTTACTCTACTACTAGGTAATGTATGAAGTTGGTAGTACAGGGTTTAAATACTGGACAAAGTTATTGCAGATGATTGAGCTAGTGTTTGAGCATTACACTCTAGGCCGTGTTTGTTGTCAGGAAAGTGATTCTAGAAAGAGAGAATTCAATTTTTTATTCATTTCTGGGATAGTTTTTCGTCTTTAAAAGTAGGTGCCTTAGATTTCACAGAAAGTTAAAGGTATAAAGCATCATCAGAAAGTAGTAATGACTCTGGTTAAGGTATAGGCTCTGTTGATGAGTTGCTTCAAGGTTACATTTTGATAAAATCATATTTTCCACTGGATGGCTGGTGTGTGAACTAAGTATAGCTATGGTGTTACAGTTCGTTTTCTTTAATCTTTTCCTAGTTCATCTAGCTGAGTGAATGTGAAATGCAAATTTGATGTTACAGGCTCTGCTGCATCACATTGTTCGTATGTATCGATGGTTGAGACCCTTTGAAGCAAAGATCGGACACCAAAGTAGACCCGACAAGGTAGAGTTTCTATAGGTCTAATGTGGCCTATGGTGGGACCATCTTAATAGTTGCTTGCCTCTATGGTTTCTGACTATTGAAAATGGACCTTATTGCGTGCAGGCAATGTCAGAAATAAGAGCTTGATCGTGGCCAAATGTTTGTGGAGGGAGACCTGGAGATGCAGCAATTTAAGTAAGAAAGGAAAACGCATTTATGCAAGATGATACACTCGTATTTGTATTTATTATTGGTAAGAGGAAGTAGATGATAAGGCATCAGTAGTAGTATAAATTACTAAAAATCCTCTCATTTCATTTGGTTGGTGTTCTGTTGTGTTTTTACTCAGAGAATGGGAACAGGGGAAGTGATTTGAACATATCTAACGAGGTCAGAGTCCGGCAAGTTGAGAGGAGGCAGAGAGAAGTTGCTGTGGGTTGAGCTGCCTCTTCTGATCTCCTGCATCGTGAGCAGCGCCGCCACCGTGTTCCTGAAGATCCCCCCACCGTCCATCTCCATCTCCATCTCCATCATCTCTGTCATATTCTCCCTCTCCTGCTTCTCTGCTTCCGGGAACATCCTCTCTATGGTCACCTCGCATTCCTTCACCAGCTTCGACACCTGATCTGTCGTGAAGAATGGCTGCTCCAGGACCTTCTGAATGAACGGCAGCCGCATCAGTCCCCCGGTTCGCTTGTCATACTTCTTCAAAATCTTCGCCAATCCTTCATCACATTACTACTTGCTTTTTAGCTACTATTTAGTTAAGAAAATAGTAACTTCTAACAAATGCCTTTTCAGAGGAAAATATTGTATGTACCTGTGTAATTGATGTTACTGTAGTTCTCCAACAGCACCATTTCGCCATGGAAATTGACGATTGCTTTTCTAATTCTCTCAATTTCTTCTTCATACCCTCCTTTTTCAGGAGGTCGTTTCGTTCCGTTGGCACCTAATGTGTTCATCGCCCTTTTAATCCTCTGTTGCAATTCCTACACATTATTCCGAGACATGTGCCATCATATTGGTAAATGTCACCGGTTACTAAAAAAGATGCACACTTACGCAGATGATGCGTTAATAGTGGGGAGAAAAACAGAGAGTTGAGTGTTCATTTCAATCAATTTGTTGTGAAAAAGCAGAGCAATGAATTACCTTGTGGCGGATGATGAAGTCCTCCTCCTGCTCCATGAAGAAAGAATTGAACTTGTCGATCTCATTGTTGAGTTGGTAAACGAACTCCGCCTCCGCCTTCTGGGACAACGCCGACGCCGTCTCCTCCGCGATCAGCCGGACCAGCTTCTTCAAATCCTTGTAAGACAGAAACTTGTCGCGCCACTCGGGCAACGTCTTCTCCACCTGTTGCTTCAATAACTTACCGAACTTCATCGGCCGATCGGTTCGGTTCCGTTCAGTCACGGCTTGATCTGTGTTCAAGTTCCGATCTTTCAGTTCAATCTGTTGATGTTGATTGTGGGTGAATGTTGAGGAGAGGCAGGGGAATTTGCAGAATCCTTCTACTATTAGCGCACATATTACTGAGTATATAACAGCTCTGAGAATATTTAACAGCATATGCTTGCTTGGGTTTGGCATGATGAAGTGACGGGTACAGACTATTAAAGGCAAAAGGAAAGTGAAAACTTCATGAGGGCGGTTGTAATGGTACACACAAAAGCAGAGGAGTCGTTGGAAGGAGAGGATTCCCGGCATATTCGTTTTTTTAGCCTTCCCTTTTTCAACTCTTTTACTTGTCACCAGTGTGGAAAACTGACCTTTATGTTTCTCCCAATCCAAACTTGCTGTTCAAAAAAAGAACAAATCTTTAAATACTTTTTGTGCTCATAAACTTAATTTGAGAAGAAAAGTTTTGAGTATTATAGAAGAAAATGGGTAAAATGGCACAACCTTCATCTCAATTTACCTAGTCATTTTCAATTAATTTTGGGGAGGCCGGGGGTGATCTAAGTTAACATGCTGGTGAGGTGTCTAGGGTACACACAGAGAAAATCAGTTGCCTTGCAATTGGGCCAAAAGTTGTAGTAGGTGAATATGTTGTAAAGATAGCCATAGTTAGGAGGCGGAGAGCTTTAGGAACAAGAGCATGATTCTTGGAATCTTCTTGAGGATCTCCAATGAGTTAGGGTTTATACCACGAATGGGACAAAGCAACCAATGATATCATATGAAGGAATATGTTGGTTTTAATCCACCTGCTCGGCTTTTAGATCATCTCCAATAGTTTCTCAAAAAAATTCTCCAAAATAGAGAGGTAGAAACAATATTTTAAAAAAAAAAATTGCTCCAATTCTAACAGCTTCTCAATTTTAAAAAATTATACATTTATTACAATAATAAAATATTATATATCTTTGATTAATAATTACTAAATTATTTGAAGAGATGAGAGATGTTTAAACCAACAATAAGTAGTTTAGGGAGATGAGAGAGGAGAGAGATTTATAAAAAGTGAATTTGGGAGGCTTTCCAAAATGCTCCCCATTTTTTCTCATCCTTTCCCATTTTTTAGAATGAGATGGAGAAACTATTGGACAAAAAAAATGTTCAAAACTCTCTAAAAATAAGCATATTAAGAAAAATGAGAATCTGTTAGAGATGCTCTTATAGCGGCTTAAACTAGACCGCTGCTAGTATGCCGTTAGAAACTGAAACTCCGAGAGCACAGGAAGCTGAAGACAAATACTCCTCCCTTCTCACAAAGTTTGTAGGTTTTGAATTTCATGCTTTGTTAAAATATGGGGAAAAATCCATTTTTATCACTAACATTTGACAAAATAACCATTTTGTAATTATTTTATTTTTTAAAATGGTTCGTGTTTGTAATTTTTAGTAGTTCAATGATCCAACATTACCACCGAAATAGTATTTTGGACCCATACTACCATTAACTTGACTGATAGCATACATATACTCAAATATTCTGTCACGGAGTTCAGACATGGTGTGTGTGCACGTATGTGTCTTCTATGTGGACCGGATTAATAGGCCATTAATCTTTTTTAAGGTCTTTATTGACGTGTCTTCCATGTGGACTCCTGAAAGGGCTAACAGATACTGATGAAGTGGGAGATGAACCTCGCCTACGATGTGGAGCCGATGACAGAGGAGGAGATCGTAGTTCCGATTGATCGAGCCACCGAGCGAATTCTCAACCAGGAAAACAACCCGAGCTGCGATCCAGAGCTCAAGCGCTCCATTCATCCTCTTTTCTTTTCGTTGGTTCATCAATTCCCTTTCATTTCACTGAAGAACAAGAGGGTAAGCTCCAGAATTAATTTGGACGTTTCGATTCTAAGCATTTAGGCCTTTTGATCGGCTTTGATTTCATTTCTGTTTGCATCAAATTGATGATCTCTGGTTTTGACCCTTTTTAGATCTAACTTGTTTTAGTTGTGTCGTCGCCGATAAATTAACTAACCAATTCAATGGGGAGGGTTCTATCTATGGTGGGGTTGAAGCGAGGCGTGTTGCCTTCGAGAGGACACGATCACACTACTGGGGGAGGACGAGCGTCGCTGCGGCTTCACTGCGCGTGGAGTCGCAGCGAAGCCATGCGTTTCACGAGACTGATACCCTGTCAGTATGCTGCGGCCTTTCGCTGCGAAAATGATCGCAGTTGATATGCTCTATATATATATTTTCCGTCTGGGATTCACTCAAAGACTTGCGTTTTTTCATCTCTC
>JBBYHH010162015.1:0-13975 GCA_038382905.1 Daphne laureola | reverse complement strand
CCCCGGATGAGGAGGTTGACGGGGAATTTCTCTCTTCGGCTTTCCTCGGTGGCCCTTTACCCTCAGATATCGGGATGGCCATCAGCCGAGGAAAATGGCCTATTGATTCTACAGACCCCGAAGAAGGACCGCCATCTAAAAGAGGAGGAGAGCCCTCAGGGGCTGGGGCCGAGGCTCCCAGGACGAGGTCTAAGACACCCGGGGAGGCGATACCCTGGACCACCGAGAGGTCCCTCGACCAGTGGCGGGCGAGGTATCACGTGCCTTCCGAGGTGATTACCCGGGTACCTTTACCAACCGAGCGGTCGAACACCGACCTCGCGGGCCACTACACAATGTTCTGAGAATACCTCATCTTGGGCTTACGACTACCACTTGGGCCATTCGAGAGGGAGGTCTTGCGGCATTTCAGGTTGGCGTCCGGTCAACTCACGCCCAATGCGTAGCGAGCCATGGTAGGATTCAAGCTGTTGTGCACCGTGTGCCACGTCCCGGCGACCGCCAACGTATTCCAGCATTGTTTCCGCCTATCTTCATCCGGGAGCAACATGGGACATTGGAACCACTTCGTGTCCCAAGGCGGGAAGGTGCTCACGGACGGGCAGTCTTCCATACACACTTGGAAGCACTGGTTATTCGGAGTTGCCAGTGCCGAGCTCGATGACTTTCCCTTGGTGTGGAGGTCATCTTCAATGTCGTCGAGACACCAACTCAACAGAGTCCCAAGACTCTCGGGACCCGAGAAGGAAACTCTCGACGTCATCCACTACCACGGGTCGGACTAGCTCTTTCCGGTCGACATGGCGATTTTCTACACATGGGTCGACCGAATGGACATACCGAATATCGGGGAAGGGTATACCAGTATGCTTCAGAACATTCTCCCATCCGACAAGAAGAACACGAAGAAAAAGGGAGAGGGAACGTCCTCGGTTCGGCTACCGATCCCCTTGGGGTTTGAGGAAAGTTCCTCGGAGTCCAAGCAAAGTGATTCCGAGGAGACAACCGAGACCAGGAATAGGGAGGGCGGTTCGCCGAGCCCTCCTCACTCTGAGGTCCCTTTGACGGTGGTAAGTCCGAAGCCTCACACTAACCTTTATGATGTTGTCCTTTCAGACTCATGACACTCGGAGGAATACATGGATCCCCGGGAGTACGAGATCCTCAAGCAGAGTCGTCCGAACGAGAGGCTCGTGACCAAGAAGCATCAAAGGCTGGTATCCCGGTCCGATCGGCCCCCCTCTTCCCCGAAAGAACGTCCTACGACGTCGGGAAAAAGCCTCAAGGTTATGGAAACCCTGAAGGAACGGGCCGAGGTGGAGGCGTCCACCGCCATCCCGACCCCCGCGAGTGACGAGGAGGTGATGGTGGTTCGGCCTTTCACCCGCCGAACCTCTGAGGGGCCTGCGGCGTCTTCGATCGAGCCATTCGAACAACCCCGACAAGGGATATGGGCGGGGAGACCGAGGGTTGTGATCGACTCGGCCATTGAGGTGCTCGGCAACCAACCCTCCGAGGCCGGCACCTCCTGCCTCCTGGACCCCGTCGCTTGCCAGATGGCTATGGCGGGGGTGATGCTCACCCGCGACGTGGAGGCTTTGCAGGCAACTCGGCCGAGCCTCAGCGAGTTGACCGCCTTGCTCGTGAAGAACTCCTACACGGTATATTCCTTTACTTCGATTTATTTTTTGGCCAACGCTTCTCGTTTTTGTAAGTGTTATATTTTTATTTTAATTCAAGTGCTATAACTCGGTTAACAATCATTTTGGATGACAAACCAATCTCGTCATCGGGGAGATGGCGTCCCGTTTTGATGTAATCACGAGGGAGCGGGAGGCCGCCGAGGACAAGGTGAATGATGCTCGTCTGAGAGCCCGAGACGTTGCGAAGGAGGCCCAAGAGGCTAAAACCGAGGTCGAGAAGCTTCAAGCTGAAGTCGCGCGCCTGAAGAAACACGCGGATGATTCCGAGAAACGCGAGGGTGAGCTTCGGTCCGAGATCGAGGGAGCGAGGTCCGAGCTGCAGTCCGTTGGGGCCAAGGTCATCAAGGACCACTTGAAGTCGGAGGCATACCTCCTCTCTCGGGCAACGGAAAATGCTCTCAAGTACAAGATCGCGCAGGAGCAGGCGATCGAAATGATGACCAAGTTGTATCCGGGACTTGATCTCGACCCTATCTTCTTGCTTCCTCTGAAAGACGAGGCCTTAGCCTGTCGGCATCGGGTTAGAATCCCCTCGGACTCTGCAATGTATTCGGAGCATTACGACATGTTGTCAGACTCGGAGGATGAGGCGGCGGGAGGGGTGCCGCGGGCCGAGACCCCTCTGATGGTGAGGAGTGATTTATTTGTAATGTCTTATTCATCGGAGAGCTGAATTGGCCCCTTGTATTTAATTGAAAATACTTTTGAGTGTTTATTCTCGGATTGTATATGTTTATTTATCGGTTTATCGGTTTGGGTGGTTCAAAGTATTCGTTCCCTTATTATTTCCCGACGTTCTATTCGTTATACAAAGTTACACACATTTCACTAAACGACTCCAAGTATTTTGGGTTGAGAATGTTTCAGGAGTAGTACAAACGCAAACATTCTGCGTTTCAAGTGTGGTCGACTATCTCGCCTGACATCTTTCCTAACTCATAGGCTCCTAACCCCAGATCTCGGAGGATGAGGTAAGGACCTTCCCACTTTGGAGTGCATTTGCCTTCAACCCGGTGCTTCTGGGTGGTCTCGGTGTTGCGTAGGACGAGGTCTCCCTCTTGGAACCATCTCGGGCGTGCCCGGGAGTCATAATACTGTTTGATCTTGGCTTTGTAGGCCTTGTTCCTCCGGTCAGTGATATCTCGGAGCTCTTCTAGGGTTGTCAAGTTGTTGAGCAACTCTTCCCTGTTATTCTCGTCCGTATAATTCTCGATCCGTAGTGTCGGGATCTAAACTTTGAAAGGGACCATTGCGTCGGTCCCGTAGGTCAAGGCGAACGGGGTCTCACCCGAGGAGGTCCTGGGGGTCGTCCTTATTCTCCATAACACCTCGGGAAGGAGATTATCCCAACCTCCCTTGGCTTCACCGAGCTTCTTGTTCAAGACGCGTTTGATACTTTTGTTCGCCGCCTTGGCCAATCCGTTGGTTTGAGGGTGGGCAACCGAAGCGGTATGGTGGATGATCCCAAATTTGGTCAAGTAGCTCTCGAACTCAGCCCCGGTGAGCTGTTTTCCTTGATCGGTGATGAGTTCTCGGGGAATCCCAAACCGACAGACGATGTTGCCAAAGAGGAAGTTAATGATGTCGCTCTGACGGATGCTTGCCTGTGCTTTGGCATCGATCCATGTGGTGAAGTAGTCAATGGCAACGACCATGAACTTTCTTTGTCCGAAAGCAACGGGGAAGGGACCGAGTATGTCCATCCCCTACTTAGCGAACGACCAAGGAGCCATGATCAGGGATAGGGTCTCGGCGGGGAGTCTCGGGATGTTGGCAAATCACTGGTAACTGTCGCAGTGTCGGACATACCCCTCCGTCTCAGCCCTCATCATTGGCCAGAAATAACCGGCGCGTCGCAACCATCTGAGGAGAGACCTTGGTCCTTGGTGATTCCCGCAAACCCCCTCGTGCACCTCGGCAAGCACTGATCGAGCCTCGAAAGGCCTCAGAAATCGCGCGTATGGTTCATCACCGAAGGGCCTTCGGTACAAGACACCGTGACTCGAGAGGGAATACCGCGCCGCGCGGGCTCACAGTAGATGTGCTTCGATCCGATTATTCGCGGTAATCCCTGATATGATGAAGTTGTAGATAGGGTCTGACCAGCACGGTTCCTCAAGGATCGGGCCGACGAGGTCAACCTCGGTCGATGGGGAGGGTTGGTCTTCCACAAAAATCTCGGACAAATTACTAGTTCCTGATGCCAGGCGAGCCAGGGCATCGACTTCGTTATTTTCAGCTCGGGGGATTTTGGTGATCTTGTAACCCGTGAATCCTGCGACCTCTTGGAGTATCAGCTTTCTGTATTTCTCCATCTTTTCTTCCTTGGTGTCGAACTGATCGGTTGTCTGTGACACGACGAGCTCGGAGTCGGACCGGATTTCGAGATGAGGTATTCCTAATGCCTTCGTCAGTCTGATGGCGGCAAGAGCGGCATCGTATTCTGCTTGGTTGTTTGTAGCCGCGAAGCCAAACCGGATCGAATGAGCCGTTCGGGTCCTGTCCGGATGATGGATCACGATCCCGGCCCCTGATCCGTTTTTCAAAGAGAAACCGTCGACGTGAGCTATCCAAATCTGATCGGGCCTGGCGAGCGGAATCGTCCCCGCACAGATAAAGACGGCAAGGACCTGAGACTTGATGGCCCGGGGGGGGATATATTCAATCTCAAATTCCATGAGTTCAATGCACCACCGGGCCATCCTGCCCGACAGGTCTGGTTTACCAAGACTAGAGCCTAGGGGCAGCTGGGTGATTACCCTGATGAGATGCGAGTGGAAATACGGCCGTAATTTCCAAGCGCTGACTATCACGGCCCAAGCCGCCTTCTCGATCTGGGAATACCGAGGTTCTCTCCCTGTAGCATTCGGCTGACAAAGTAAACCGGCTTCTAGGTTGTGCCCTCCTCTCGGACCAGGACTGCCGCGACGCTGTCTTTGGATTGCGCCAAATAGAGTAAGAGGGTTTCACCGACGAGGGGGGAATGCAGCCTCGGTAGGGAGGACAGGTGGAGCTTAATCTCGGTGAAAGCCCGATCACACTCGTCCGACCACTCGAACCGTCTGCGCCGGAGGACTTTGAATAACAGTATACATTTCGCGGATGAGTTAGACAAGAAGCGTCCTAAGGACACCATGCATCCCAACAGTTGTTGGAGGTCCTTCATGGACTTTGGAACCGTCATTTCCATAATAGCCGATACCTTCTCGGGATTGGCGTCAATTCCGCGCTCGGATACCATGAACCTCAAAAACTTTCCTGACAATACCGCGAAGTGACACTTGATCGGATTAAGCCTCAACCTAAACTTCCTCATTGTCACGAACGTCTCACCGAGATCGGCCGGATGGTCTTCGATCCGTCGGCTCTTTGTCAACATATCGTCAACATAAACCTCCATATTACGGCTTATCTGGTTGAGGAACAGTTTATTTACCATCCTTTGGTAGGTGAACCCAGCGTTTTTTAACCCGAAGGGCATCATCTTGTATCCGAAAAGACCGAAGTCGGTGATGAACGCCGTGTTTTCGACGTCCGTCGGGTCCATGAAAATCTGGTTATAACCGTTGTATGCGTCCATTAGGCACATGATCTTGTGCCCTGCGGTCGAG
This sequence comes from Daphne laureola, assembly GCA_038382905.1. Classification (NCBI taxonomy): domain Eukaryota; kingdom Viridiplantae; phylum Streptophyta; class Magnoliopsida; order Malvales; family Thymelaeaceae; genus Daphne; species Daphne laureola. The sequence goes on along the minus strand of JBBYHH010162015.1, from coordinate 8,661 downwards.
TTGACCAGGGTGTCGATGCGGGGCAGGGGGTAGGGATCTTTCGGACAACATTTGTTTAAGTCCTTAAAGTCAATACACATACGCCAAGATCCGTCTGTCTTTTTTACTAATACAACATTAGCTAACCACACCGGGTAATAGACCTCGGTGATAAATCCGGCAGTAAAAAGTTTATCTACTTCGGCGCGTATGGCGTCTCGGCGCTCAAAATTAATGGGTCATTTCTTCTGGACCACGGGCCTTGACCCCGGTATGACGCTGAGCCGGTGAGTGGTCACCTCGGGATCAATGTCGGGCATATCCACCGGGGACCAGGCAAAAAAGTCTTTGTATTCTCGAAGTAGAGACACTATCTCCTCCTCGACATTCGGAGGCAGGTTAGTCCCGATTTTAACAGTCCGGTCTCGGTCGTCTACGACCACCTCCTTAGTCTCCTCGGTCGGGGAGCCCTGGAGTAATCTTGTTTTATCCCTGAGATCGAAATATTCAGCGGTGAGAGTCATTAGATCAGTTCGGGTCACATACCCGGAGTAATGTTTGAGCTTGTTTACCAGATTTTGCGGGAATGGCCTCTCTCGGGGGGGTTCGGTGCGAATTACCAGGGTACCGTGTAGTGTTGGGATCTTGACTTCCTTGGTCCAGGGACGAATGTGGAGGTCGAGGGCCGATTGGCTGTTTAGCCCGAATAGGGCGTTGTATGGGTTCGGCGCATCTATGACCTTGAATTCGACCGAGGCAGTGGCCGTGGGGGCTTCATAGTCCTCTAGGTCGGGACCCACAGAAATGGAAAGTATGATGCTCCCCACCACCGGGATGGGAGAACTGTCGGGACCGTACACCGGGGTGCAAGTCGTTTTCAGCAACGCTTTAATCTCTAGTGTCATGCGTTTGAAGGCATGCCGGTAGATAACATCCGGCTGTGCCCCGGTGTCTAGGAGGATCCGCTTCATGCGGTGACCCCCCACGTCGGCTTTCAAAGTGATGGGCTCTCGATGTGAGAGGGGGTGACTGCCGGGGAGATTCTCGAACGTGACCGGGGCTCGCCCGGCCTGCTGAACTTGGTTGATGAAAAAGGGTTCATCCTTCATCCTCTCGGAGGGATGGTCGAGAAGCATATGGATGACGGGTTTCTTCCCGTCGCTTTTGGTGGTGTCCCGCGGCCTGGGAGCTGGAGTCTCTTGTTTGACCGACTCGGTATGCCGCTTAACAAACTGAGCCAGTTTGCCCTGCTGAATCAATTCTTCAATGAGTTTTTGGAGGAGGCGGCACCGCTCGGTGCTATGGCCGTGGTCTTGGTGGAACTTGCAATAGTATCGCTTGTTCCTGGAGTCTGGGTCCGACTTCATCGGGGGGGGGTTATTGGAAATCAGGTTCCCTTTCTATTACCGAGAGGATCTCCTCCTGGCCCGCCGTGAGGGGCGTAAAATCCTCGACAACATGTACCCGGGGGTACGACCCTCCCGCCGACCTTCCATCGAACGATCCTCGGCCGCCGGTTAATTGCCCATAATTAGCCCGAGGACCCTGTCGTCGGGGATCGGTGCGAGCTCTCTTGTTTGTATCATTTTGCATCGGAGGGTTATCCGCTCGTCGTGAGATCAAATTTTCCTCTTGGTTGATAAAAGGGGACGTTGGGTCATAGAATTTTTGGTGGGATCTCGGAGTTCGTCCCGCGAGGTCGCGCCTAAAGGGGACCGTGGCCAAGACCCCTGCGGCCGCCGCGTAGGTCGCCACGTCTCCCGAGACGTCTGTGAGCTCGACCAGACGGTCGTTGAATCTGTTAATATAATCCCGAAGGGTCTCCCCTCCTTTCTGGACCACGTCCCGTAGATCGAGGGCATTCCTCTTGGTCCTCTTCTTCCCGAGGTATTGGTTCACAAAAATCTTTTTGAGGTGTTCCCACGAATGGATCGTCCCGGCGGGGATCAGAAAAAACCATGTACGGGTTATCCCTCTTAAGCTCTGGGGAAACGCCTTGCAAAGGTCAGAATCCGAAAAACGATGCCACTGCATCTTGTCTTCATACATCTGCGCATGGTCTTCCGGGTCGGTTAACCCGTCATACTGATCCAGATACGGAAGTTTGGATGAGCTCTGAGTTCCCAGATGACTTTGTACAACGCCCGAGAAAGGGGATGGGTCGGGCCGAGCAGTCTGGGCTCGAGTGGCCTCGAGTTGGGCTTTCAAAAGTTGGATTTGGTCTTCTTGCATTTGCAGGAACAACTGCAACTATCCCGGAGCTATTACGGTCGAGGTAGTGCATGAAGGGACCTGTGTGGCGATGGACATCTTAACGTTAAGATGCAGCGTCGTAAGAGATCCTAAGATCGAGGGGAATGCGAAGGGTCCGGTGAATCCCCCGGGGGGGGGGAGTTGAGTCGGGGAAGAATCCCAGGATCAGTGGTCCAGCCGTGTTCCTGCAGATGAGGAAGCAAAGCGTAAGCTTGTGTTGGCCGGAGCCGTAAGATAGGTCGGGGCCCATTAGAGGACCTGAGTCCGTAGTTCGGCCGTAGCCTTAAGAGGGACACGTGGTCCTTTAAAGTAAGAGGAGAAGCTCACCCCGGGGGGCGGCTGAGATCACGGAGTAGCTGCTCATCCAAGTTTCTCAGAACGAACTTGGAAGTCACCGACTCAAGCGTTATCGGCCTCGAGGGTGTGGTGATGCCTTCCCCCATCCATTCGGCTGTGCCCGAAGGGGTGCCGAGCGGAGAAGGGGTCGGGTTGCTCGTGGTATCCTTTGGGTCTGAAACATCTGGTTTCCCACAGACGGCGCCAATGTTAAGGAGATCCCTAACATAATGATAATTCACAAAGTTAAGGTACGAAGAACGTACCTTGCACCATATCAGACTATTCTCGGTACTCGGTTCTCCTATATTCCCGGTTCTCGGTTCTCCTATGTTCTCGGTTCTCGATTCTCCTATTCTATCCTGGATCCTAGTGGAAAACCACAAATCCGTCAGTCCTCGGGAATACTAGTTGTCGGGTTTAGAGCTTTTAATGTTGCTTGTCCTTGAATGGAGGGGGAAGAATCCTATTTATAGATCCAAATGTCCATCATTGTTTGGTACAGAGTGGGCAGTTCGCAACACGTGGTATGATGTGAGGGGAGACGCCGTAGGAGTGACACGTGTTCCGAGGCCGAGAAGAGACCGTGGTCTCTCGGCCGAGTTTATCGGGGGTCTCCAGTTTAGAGTCGTGACTCCTAGAATGATTAGAATGCGAAGTAGGTCACAATGATCCTCGATTCCTGACATAGCCTCGATGCCCGAGTAGGCGCGTCGATGACCGAGAAGTTCAATAGAGGTTCCACCACTTTCAATTAGAATTTTTCATCAAGGAATATGGGAATGAGATAGTTTTCATCGGCGGTCAACGATTTTGGCCGGAGAAAATGGTGAATAGGGAGATAATGGTGAAGGAAAAGAAATAGAATAAAATGAAAATTAATGGGGCCCAGAAAGTTCCAACTTTCGATACTCAGTCTCCGCACTGACCCGCCCCTCACTTTATTGATGGTATGTTTACCGCCCGACGCTCCCTTTAATCAGAATATCCAAACAGAGCATTAGGGAATATGAACCGAATCTTATTGAACACATTGTCTTAAAATAAAAGGAATAAGACATATTTAACCATTCATCTTTCTCGCAAAGAAGCATTTTTAAATTAACTAAAAATATGGAATATTTGTATCATTGGTGTTCACTGTGTAACCGCTTTTGTCACTCTTCGTTAAATTCAACCTGTGGTGGTTACGTGGATTATAATTTTCTGAGATGGCGCTTACGTGATGCTACCGTGTCATTATTCCATAATATATATTTAACCTCAAACTTTTCAATATGAACAAATTGACTATAAAATTGTGAATCTTTCAATCTAACCCTCTCGCCTATCCAAGCCTGAAAGCTACTCCTATCGGCCACTACCCTCATCAGTGGCGGATCCAAGATTTTTTAAAAGGGGGGGTCTATTTATATCTTTAATTGTATGTTACTTTCTTCATCCTAAAACTTTTACACATTTTGACTTTAAACAAGATTAAAAATAAGATTTTTTTTCCTTTTGATTTTCCTATTTTACAATTTTTATATTATATGATGATTTTAAACACAAATCAAGAAAAAACTACCAAATCAACTATAAAAATTAATCTTCTATGAAAAAAATACAAATAGTTAGAAAATTGAAGAAGAAAAATATACATTTATAAAATAAAGACACCATTTCGATTATATTTCAGTATTTTTAAGGTATTATTTAGTGTTGTAAAATTTTTAGGATAAATGAAATATAATAATATAGAAATAATAACACAAAATATAGAGTGTCTTTAAGAGAATTTATTTATAAATTATATATCACCCATGCATACTATTGAGGAAAAATTGGGAGTCCATGGACCTCCCTTTAATACATGTAGGTCCGCCTCTGACCTTCATTGATAACGTCACTTTGTTATCCACTTGTGAGAATCCATTAGCTTAAGACTGAAATGAGATACGGTTGTAAACGTTCAGGAGTAAATATTTAATTTTAAAAGTTATAGGACTGAGTTGTTAGAAACGGGAAACCTGTAGGATTGATTTTGTATCCTCTGGAAATTAAGCATAGTTGTACTTTGCTATAGTGTTGTGAAACATACAAATTAATCCGCCCCAGTGTTTTTGTTTCACAGTGTTGTTGTTTCACAGTGTTGTCAGTTTTCACTATCTCATTAAGGTGCTACATTTCTAAGAACTACACCTTGTGGTAAATTTAACACAGTTGTCCATAACCAAAAGTGCTCAACTGCGACGAACATAGTTGCCCGTTCTACTATTTGGATCGCTGGATGGCTCAAGGCCCAAGAGGGCATTTCACTGCCACAACCAATCCAGATCCCGTCGCGTTGAGAATGGTCACCACCTGAGCCGAGCTGGATAAAGATTAATGTTGATGCAGCTCTCTCAAAAGCCACTGGAGTAGCAACGATAGGTGTAGGGGTAGTGTGAATTTTATATTTGATGAGGAAAGAGCTGAAGGTTTATTCTGATCTAAGGCAGATATTTGATGAGGACTCTGCATACCAAGCTTGTTTAGACCTGTTGACAACAAGGGAGTGTGAATTTTATATTTTTCATGCTGAGGGGTAGTCTCTTTTTAACATGGTGCAACAACCTAGTGATGATGGTCTTGGCATCAGTCCGGCGGAGTTAGATGCTGAAATTGAGAGGGATGAAGTAGAAGGAGAAGAAAATTGTGATAGAGTGGATGTAGAAGAAAATAAGAGTGAGAAAGTGGATGATGTTATTGATGAGATGAAGAAGAGAAAGACAGAGAAGAAGAAACGCGATGACAGTATGATAAGGGAACATTGGAAGAATATTTTTTTGGGGTTCAGTGGAGGAGAGAGTAGTTTAGGTTCAGAATTTGAAGCTAGTGAGGATGATGAGGCAGGATTAGATGAAGATGAGGATGAGGATGAAGAGGGGGGGCAGTGAAGATGATGTTAAAGGAAGTGAAGATGACTCTGGTTATAAAACTGATTATATTAGTTCTGATGATGCCGGAGAAGTTGCATCTGATCTAGATGTAGGTGATGAAGAAAGTGAGGGCAACCTAATATTTAGGAGATCAAAATACCCGAAGTATGATGTGAACCAAACTCCCCCTGCATTTCAATTTGGTTTGAGGTTTGATGACATTGAGCAAGTGCATGAGGCATGTGTTGAGTATGCTTGATACCATCACAAGCAATTGAGGTTCAAGACAAGTGATAGGAAGAGGGTGCATTGCGTTTGTATAGGTGATTGTCCTTTCTATATGTGGGCATCTTATGTGAAAAGTTTGGATGAAGTGCAAGTGAAATCATTGTCTACTAAACACACTTGCATCAAAGAATACGGTCTGAAGATTGTAAGTGCTAGGTACATTGTCTTTAGGTACCAAACTTATATTAGGGAAACTACTAGGTTTCCTGTTAAAGAGTTGAAAGAAAAGGTCAAGAAAGAGCAAAATTTGAATGTGAGCATTCACATTTGAAAAAAGGCAAAGGAGATTGTGAAACATGAGCTTGATGAGAATGTACCACAAAAGTATTCTTTACTTAGAGGATATGTTATAGATCTACAAAAAAGAGATCCAGGAGGTTCATTCATCCTTGATTTGACACCAACAAGAGATGTAACCCACAACATATTTAAGAGGCTCTACATCTGTTTTGAGGCATGCAAGAAATGGTTTCTAGAAGGATGTAGACACATTTTTTGTGTTGATGGCTGTTTTAACTGTTGTTGGTCGGGATGCAAATGACCAGATATTTCCAATAGCATGGGTTGTTGTAGAGGTAGAAAACTATGACTCATGGTCCTGGTTTTTGGACAATTTGAAGTCTGATCTCGGGATAGGTGATGGTTATGGGTGGAGTGTCATATCAGATCAACTAAATGTTTTTTGTTTTGTTTTTTTTATGTTGTTTATGTTTAACTGTTGTTTTTTTAATTGTTGTTGGCTTTATTAACTATTGCTTTTAACTTTGGTGATACAATCAGGGTTTACTTCCAGCCATAAATATGTGCCTACCCAATGCTGAACATAGAAGATGTGCAAGACATATCCTGACTAATTGGCAGAGAAGATTTCCTGGTGAGAGTTTGAAGCTAAAATTTTGAAATATTGCAAAGAGCACTACTGAAGTTCAAATGATTGACAACTTGGAGGCTGTAGAAAATTGGGCTGAACAAGAAGCAAAGGATGATGTCTTGACGGTTGATCCGAGGTTTTAGTGCAAGGCATTCTTCAACAAGGACATTAAATGTGATGCAAATCAGAACAATCATGTTGAAGCTTTCAACAATGTTGATGAAGTTCTTAAAGCCAGAGAGCGTCCAATTTACACGTGTTTAGAGATCATTAGAAGGTATATCATGGAGAGGCATGGTGAAAAGAGAGCTTGGGGATAAAAGTGGAAACAGAACTTTGGACCTCAAATTATTGCAAAAATGGTCAAATCAGCCAAGGACTTTGGGAAATGGAGGATTATATTCAATGCTAATGGCGAGTGTGAGGTGAAAAGAGGAGGCAAACAACATGTGGTTCAGTTAAATAGAAGGGAATGTTCATGTGGGGCATGGCAGCTCTCTAGGGTACCTTGTGTTCATGCAGTATGTTGCATACTGAGCAGAGGTGAAGAGCCAAAAGACTACCGCAATGCCTGGTACAGTAAGGAGAAGTACTTGGCTGCGTTTAAGTACTCTATCAACCCTATTACTGGTCCAAATGAATGGGAGTATGTGCAAGACATTCCCATTGTGGCCCCAAAATCAAGAAGCATGCCTGGGAGACCGATTACAAGGAAGAGAAAACTGGAACAAGATGAAAAGAAGAACAAGGGGGAAAAGGTTAAAGGGAAGGAGAAGCTATCCAAGAAGGGGGCCAAGTACACATGTACTTTGTGCAAAGGCCATGGTCACTACAGGACTAAATGTCCTTTGTTGACTGGAAGCAAGGCTCTACAAGTGGAGTTGTTCAAGCTGAGAATTCTCAAGTATCACAACATGTATTTAAGTGCAGTGTTTATGTTTACATTTGATTGATGGGGTTTTTGCACTCTTTTGAACAGTTGAGTGGATTTTTTGCACTCTTTTAAACAACTATTGAATAACCAGAAGATGAGAAGGACTGTTTTTAGTCATACAGAGAGTTTTTCATCCAGAAAGTTTGAAGGTATTGGGATATACACAAATATAGAGACCGGAACCCAAGTTTACAATGTATGTGTTCACTACTATTTTTACTAATGTTCTTACTAGTGTTACTGATGCAATATGTTTTTTCTAATAGTTTTCCTACTAATGTACAGCCTGGAAGATCTGGTGAACAAATCATGGCAACGGGTAGAGAAGGACGCCAATCTAGGGGAGAAGGATCATGAAGAGAACGAGGATCAATGATGAATGTTGAAGAGAGCCAACCAGCATCAAGTGCAGGAAACAAGGGTGGTCGTAGAGAAAAACTGCCCACCAAAAGGGGACCATGCCACTTGTAGAGACATGTGTTGGATAGAGTATTTTGCAACATGTGTTGGAGAATGTTAGTTGAATAGGTTAGAGTATTCTGCAGGAGTATTTTTAGTGCCGGGTGCAAATTAGCTACACATGTGTTGGAGTATTTTTTTGTGCAGTATTCAGTTGGAACATTTTGTATATGAAGGGTAGCGGGGTATAAGGATATAGGTCATCTGGTAAAGGTAAAGGTTTAAAGATCCATCATATATGAACCTTTCTTTTAAGACAAGCATGAAAAGGTGTAATATGAAATATAAAACTCATGGTATGATTAATGTCAATCTTTTTTTTCAACTATATTGTGTTGCCTCAAATTTAACAAGGACATTTTCATTTTATGTTTCTCTAACATCCACTCCACCATTACATACTTCTCTAACATCCATTCAATCCACCATGACATCATTACACACTCTCTAACACCCTTTCCACCATTACATACTTCTCTAACACCCTCCATTACATAGGCTTATGAATGTCATTTACATTCAAGAATATACACCATGACACCACTAACAAAAAACATAAAACACCTGTTATTTGTGGCTCATCCCACATGGAGAAGATAGAAGGAAGAGAAGGAGTTGGTTGAGATATAAATTGTATATCC
>JBBYHH010161795.1:0-13978 GCA_038382905.1 Daphne laureola | reverse complement strand
TGTTACTTGAGGACAATAGACATCTATGGGGGAAAAAAAAGACAAAAAGGAGTATAGTTTTTATCAGGAGACTGAAGCAAAGGAAAGTGTTCGTTGTCTGAGATCAGCTGCAGAAGAAGAGGAAGCCCCAGAACCCGGAAAACCCTTAAATGAACCTCAGATCTCAATGATGTCTAGGAATATCAAAATTGTGACATGTTTCAAGTTCAGTTCTACATGTTTAGCCGTTTGGATTATGGTATGAACGGGGTTCAAATCCGAATTCCCACCTTAACTGGTACGGTGGAGGGTTTTTTTCTCTTTTGTTTTTTACTAAATAAAAAATGTGTTCCCAACACCGGTCTTCCCCAGCTCTATTTGTTAGGGCAAGGTCTTTTCTATCAAACATTTCACATTTTCGATGATCATTTCTAGTTTAGATAATCGGGAAATCCTTCTTAATAGACGAAATATCCATACTGTCAATGCCAATTGAACCATTGAGGCAGTGAGAAATGAGCTAAATACAGAAAGCGGGGCCCTTCTTAGCTTGTGGTGCCTGCATTTCAAGTCTATGAATTGACATGTTTGTTCTTCTATTAGTATTTCCACTATTGCTTGCAAAATAGTGATGAATATTACCTTCATGGCATTGATAGTGCAGCCTGGGGCTCATGGGTCTTTTGTGTTAGTCCTTTGACCTGATTGGAGATTTTGCTTTTGCAGGTATGGCGTGTAGATGGCCAGGAAAAAGTTCTCCTTCCAGCTTCAGACCAGTCAAAATTCTACAGTGGTGATTGCTTTATCTTTCATTATACATATTCTGGGGAAGAGAAGGAAGAACACCTTATAGGAACATGGTTCGGCCAGCAGAGTGTTGAGGTGAGTTAGCCTTTTTCATTTTGCTTACTAGTCTGCTAATTATACCAGAGTTAGAGACCACAAAAGGTGTTAGCCCAAGATTTGTTTGCTTTCCACATTGAATGTTTTAGACAGACATTGAAGGAACTATTACCAGTAAATGGTACTATAACAAAAACTGCATAGTAATAAACGTCTTTGATCATGAAGGCACACTGAAACTCCATGAACACAACCTTGGAAATTGAAAAATGCAGAAAAGTAATTATTTCAAGCAACTGAGTAATTATCTAGTTGTAATTTCGATCACTTAAGCATGGCCATTACTGTATGGGCATGGCACTTCATAAATATACTTTTTTATATTATCAAATAAAATTCCACCTAAGTTGGATATGTATCCAACATCATTGTTCTAGTCGATTAATTAAAGCCTGTGATTCTGTGTCCAAAATTTGAACTCTGTAGTGATTACAATATATCATCTTCTGTGATAACATGCAGTTCTACGACAAGTTTTTGTAGTTTATTTCTCATGCATAATCCTATAACAGGATGATAGAGCTTCAGCCATCTCTTTGGCAAACAAGATGGTTGAGTCTATGAAATTTCAGGCTGTCCAGGTACAGATGTCTCTCTTAGATGATTTATTTTAGTGTTATTGAGTGATGGACCCATGCATTTCTTATCTTGACAAATCTTGTATTGATTTGTAGGCTCGTTTCTATGAAGGAAGTGAACCCGTTCAGTTCTTCGTAATCTTCCAGAGCTTTATTGTTTTCAAGGTTTGTATCACTATCACTTCAACTAGTTGCATGATCTGAAATTATCTTCTCCTAGTTGAAAATATCAGCTAACATATTATTTATCAGGGTGGTCTTAGTGTCGGATACAAAAACTACATTGCGGAGAACGAAATTCCAGATTCGACATACAAAGAAGATGGTGTTGCTCTGTTTCGTGTTCAGGGTCCTGGACCTGATGACATGCAAGCGATACAAGTAGAAGCAGTATGTCATTTAGTTTTGTTATTTATATATCTTTGATCCTTAATGCCTTACTATGAGAAATAGTTGCATTCTTACTAATGTTTCTGAAATCAAATATATTTGTTCTTTTGAAGGTTTAGGAATTTTTATTATAATAGTACTGCATAGTGGGAATGCTCCTAGAGTTTAATTTTATCACCGTACATGTATTAATTACTCCATCTTTTATCCTATTGCGTGATGGTGCTGTCGGGCACACTCCAACCACACTGTCACTCTGCCTCCCAAAAGAAAAAAATGAAACAAAATAATAGAGGAACAAAACAATTGAAATAACATCGGCGCTTTTCCTGGACTTTATTACTGGTCGGCACTGTCAATGAACTAACCAACCTTGGAATAAACAAATATGTTGAGCAAATAGATTATTTTATAGAGTATATCAATATATGAGTTGGTTGTGTTGCTCTAGCATAGTTCACATTAAGCTTTTGGTGAGTAACAACCATATGATGGTCACATTGGTACCAAATCTCATCATTCCTTTGGAGAAGATGGTTGGTTTAGGAATCACACTGGCCTCATCACTTTGTCTTGTTCCATTGCACATATTTGTAATGTCAAGATTTTTGTAAGAAATTTATTGGAATATGAATCTCATGCTACAGATCCCAGCTTAGTTAACAGTGCTGTAGCTTTTTGGGAAGGCACTATTAAATAGTTGTATGTCATGTGAATTGGTACATCAAGTCTATGTTGTCTGGTTATCATGCATATAAACTGACTTACTCATTTTTTTCCTCTTTTTTTTTGTGTTCTTATTTATCTATTCATCTCAGGTTGCATCTTCCTTGAATTCTTCATACTGCTACATATTGCAAAGTGGTTCCACTGTTTTTACGTGGTCCGGGAACTTAACAACAGCGGAGGATCAGGAACTCGTTGAGAGACAGCTGGACCAGATAACGGTTAGTTTATACTCCATATCTTACTTTCTCCTCTTCCGACGTTGTGTGGGTAGTCTGCCTTATGTTTAGGTGCTTCCCTGCATCCATGGGAAGAACTGAATAGAAGCCTCTGTCTCAAACACACATTAAAAGTTTGTGTATGGTAGTATATGCAGGAGGATAATTAGAGTGTACTGTGTGATATATAGCCTCTAATGAGTCGGAAAGCTTTGTTGTTTTGGCAATGGCCTGAACAATAGTATAAACCAAAGGCCAAGGTATAAGAGCTTCAGTTATGCACGAAAAGTAAATTTAGGGCCAAAGGCTCTTTGTAACTCTTTAAATTGCATTATTCACCTTTTTAATTCTGTCAATTGTGAACTCAAGATTTTATTCAGTTGGGGCTTCAACTATTCAGATTTTAAGAGTTCAGAATTATTCAGTGTATAATTTTTTTAATTGTTATGAATTTATGAACTTAATTCGATACTCGTACTATTTTTTTATAGCAAAATACTATTTTCTTTTCTCATTCCCGGTTCACTACTAAAACAATGGGTAAAAGAACCGGGAAGTAAAACCCACCGAGGCCAGCAAATTGGAATTTTGATGTTGTTTTGTCCTTGACTGATTTGAATAGTTCGAGACTCAGAGTTGCCAGTTCAACAAAGTTGAAGCTGTTAAACCAAACATATATGAGTAGCTTCAGCCTTGTGTTGACTTAAGGAAATTTTCAATATGATAGAATAAAACTGAAGGCCTTGACTCTTGTTCTTTCCATAGATGTAAAGTTTATTTTCCCTTAGCCTGGATTTATTTCCTGACTAGGCAAAAATTCATGTCTGTTAATTTTTGTTTTGCCAGCCAAACTTGCAATCAAGACCTCAAAAAGAAGGTGCAGAATCTGAGCAGTTTTGGGAGATTTTAGGAGGGAAATCCGAATACCCTAGCCAAAAGATCGCGAGGCCGACTGAATGCGATCCTCATCTATTCTGTTGCTCGTTATCTAATGGTATTAAATAGCCTGTATGGTGTTCATTGTTATTTACTAGTATTTATTTATTTCAGTTCCTATTTCAACATGATGTGATTTCTTTCTTTTTTCTTTCTATGCGCTTGTCATAAATGGCTGTGGCTCCTTCTGAACTGCATGTCGACTACAGGGAACCTCAAGGTGCATATACCTTCTTACTATATGATCATGTTTTCTTTTGGTTTATGGGGTCCGTATATATTCCAGCGTATTAGCACACATGAATAGGGGTGATTTATGCAGTAGAACATGATCTTATACAGTATGATTTTCTTTTTTATTGCAGGCAACCGAGGTCCATAACTTTTCCCAAGATGACCTGATGACTGAGGATATATTCATCCTTGATTGCCACTCAGATATCTTTGTGTGGGCTGGGCAGCAAGTTGATACCAAAAATAAATTGCAAGCACTGTCTATGGGGGAGGTAATAAATTGATACTTTATTAAACTTGGTTCCAGAAAGATCATTTGTTCAAGTTGAGACTGGTTCATAGCCCAACCAGATATTGTGAATTTAAAAGTTTATGCAAGATTCAGATATTGTGATGTTGGACCTGATGTAACTTTTGCTTCTTTTCTGTAGAAATTTCTTGAAAATGATATCCTCTTAGAAAAGTTGCCTCGACAAGCTCCTGTTTACGTTGTCATGGAAGGAAGTGAACCACCCTTTTTCAGACGTTTCTTTACATGGGAATCCGCAAAATCTGCAGTAAGTTGTATTGAGAATCATGAAGAAGTTATATTGGTTAATAGCATTCCTAACGTTGGCACTTTCATGCAGATGCATGGAAACTCATTTCAAAGGAAACTGGCAATATTGAAAAACGGGGGCACTCCGGTTGTGGATGTAAGATTCTTTGTCTGCGTGTTTTACGCCCTCATCGTATGGTTAGTTCCTTGTCGTTCTTACATGTTGATCTGTTTTCAGAAACCAAAACGAAGGGCAACATCGTCATTCGGAGGCAGGACGTCTGGTTCACATGGAGGAAGGTCTAGTGCTCCAGAAAAATCTCAGCGGTCGAGAAGTGTGTCCTTTAGTCCAGACCGAGTTCGTGTAAGGGGCAGGTCGCCAGCTTTCAATGCACTAGCAGCCACTTTCGAGAACGCCAATGCCAGAAACCTTTCGACTCCGCCCCCAGTAAATAGAAAGATCTACCCGAAGTCGACACCCGAATCTGCGACACCAGCATCAAAGTCTTCAGCAATTGAAGCACTTAGTGCAAGTTTCAAAAAGTCTGCTCGAGAGATCATCATTCCGAAGTCTGTTAGAGGTGTGTATCAGTTGATCTCAAACAAAATCTATCTAGTTTCTGGAACATATAATGACTACTGAAACACACACTTTCTTTTACATGTGAAGTAGGGAGGGAGTCGCCGGAATCAACACCAGACTCTAATTCAAAGGAGAGCTCTATGAGCAGCAGAATAGAATCCCTCACAATACAGGAAGATGTGAAGGAAGGAGAACCCGAAGATGATGAAGGCCTTCCGGTGTACCCCTACGAGCGTCTCACAACGACATCAACCGATCCCGTCGCAGAAATAGATGTGACTAGGAGAGAGGTATGCAGTCTCCTCTCATCCAATCGTCGATGGCTAATTGTGAACTCCGCTAATTGGTTACGTTTTGACATGAACAGACTTATCTTTCGACGGAGGAGTTCAAGGAGAAGTTTGGGATGGCAAAGGATGCTTTCCATAAGTTGCCCAGATGGAAACAAAACAAGCTTAAAATGGCCCTTCAACTCTTCTGAGATTCTTGATGGAACCTGTTTTAATCTTCATCGCCATGCCTCCTCCTCAAGTGCTTGTGTTTGTCAGTTTACTGCATCCTGCCATAGCCCAAATCTCGATTTTTAAATATGAAAAGGAGGGCACAGGTGCATTTTTAGCTGCCTCCACTCCTGAAAATCTTTGGACTTGATGAGCTTTTAGGGTTTACCAAAAAAATTCATTTTTCCTTTTTTTTTTCCTTTTCCGTTTTCTCATTGAGTTGAGCTAGATTTGCTAGATTGGTATTCTTTTTGGTCACTGTTGGTTTGTGAGCTTGCATTTTTGTATTTATTTGAGTTTAAGTTTGATTTTTTTGAGGGAAAAGAAATGACTTTTATAAAGTGTTAGGGGAGCTTGCAAGCATTGTGATTTTAGGTTTGTATCTACAAGTGAAGATTGAGGTGTGTACAGCAAGTGAGTGAAAAGAAAACCAGTACACTCATATCGTTTTCTTTATAATAAAAAGTGTGATTTTTTATTTGTTTATTCCAACTTGATTCTGTCCTGGTACTTATTTAATTATCCATGTTCATTAGTTTAATTACTCGTGTCTAATTCAAGGTTAAGAGGATTGAGTGTAGGTGAATGCTGATAGGAATTGCAACTTCTATTACCGAATGGGTCAATCGGCTAATATATACACACATATATAAATAAGGAAAGAGATCTTTAATAAATGGAATATATCTCTAACATCTCCCCTCAAATTCATGGTGGGTCAACAATACTGAGTTTGGAGAGGTAAAAACTGTGATGTGCTCGAGTCTGGGTTTTCGTGAAGAAATCTGTCAATTGAAGTTTTGAAGGCACATACTGTAGAGCAATAATCTGATCTTGCACATGGGATCGTCTAAAAGAAGGATCAACACCAATATGCTTGGTAAGCTCATGTTTGACAGGGTCACGAGCAATACTAATAACACCTGTACTGTCAGACAGAAGAGGAGTCGGTGTTGTAACGGAAACACCAAAATCCTCAAGTAATCACCGTAGCCAAGTAATCTCCGCTATAAAAAAAGTCATAGCTCGCAACTCAGCCTCGGCACTCGAACGAGAAACTGCAACCTGCTTCTTCGTCTTCCAAGCAATGAGAGAACCACCAAGAAAAACACAGTAAGCAGAAAGAGACCGACGATCAGAAGGATAACTAGCCCAGGTAGCATCAGAATATGCCTGGAGCTGTAACGAGTTGGAATGCAGGAAGAAAAGACAGTGAGAGATAGTCCCACGAAGATATTGTAGAACCCGAAGGAGATGACCATAATGGACCTGAGTGGGAGCATAAACGAACTGACTCGGAATGTGCACCGGATAGGAAGTGTCAGGATGAGTGACTCCGAGATAAACAAGACTCCCAATAAAGTGACGATATCGGGTGGGATCCACAAGAGGCTCACCATCGGTCGGCCGGAGGTGAACATTGAGCTCCATAGGAGTCTCAACAATGCGCTGATCAGTGAGAGAGGCACGATCAATAAGATCCTGAATGTATTTCTCTTGGGATAGGAAGAAGTCATCAGGCGTAAAGGAAATCTCAATCCCAAGGAAGTAACGAAGAGGACCAAGATCAGACATAAGAAACTGTTCATTGAGACGAGCCTTTACAAAGGCAATATACTGAGAATCCTCTCCGATAATGATCATATCATCAATATACAGGAGAAGAAGAGTCCGACCACGAGATGAAGTGTGGACAAAAAGCGCAGGATCATGAGCACTGGTAGAGAAACCTGTCGTAGTGATGACAGAATAAAAATTCTCAAACCAGGCACGAGGGACTTGCTTAAGGCCATAGAGAGAGCGACGAAGATGAAAAATCATGCGATCAGGAACTGAATACCCGGGCGGTGGCTACATGTACACCTCCTCATACAACTCACCATTAAGAAAGACATTCTTGACATCAAGCTGAGAGATGGATCACTGACAGACATAGGCCATGGTAAGAAGTGTGCGAACCGTGGTCATGTGAGCCATAGGAGCAAAGGTCTCATCGTAGTCACGACCATGCTCCTACTGAAAACCACGTGTCACAAGATGAGCTTTGTATCGCTCAACAGAATTGTCAGAGCGGGTCTTAACCTTATAGACCCACTTACATATGATGGGACAAACACGTGGAGGGAGAGGAACAAGATCCCATGTGCCAGTGTGCTCGAGGGCAGCGATCTCCTCCACCATCGCATGCTGCCATTTCTGATGAACAACAACATCACGATAAGAAACCGGCTCGGGAAGAGCGGCAGCAGCAAAACCAAAGCACTCAGGAGGCCGAATCGATTGATGATCATGAAGAGCATAGCGAGAAGATGGCTCAGCAGAAGTAGATGGTGTATCAAGAGAAGATGGCACATAAGAAGGTGTCGGGATACGCAGATGACGAGTATAGTGGAGAGGGTAGGAAGGAACAGTGTCGGGAGGAGCCAATGGAGGTGAGGCCATAGGAGGTGACACAAGCGGCAAAGATGGTGGAGGCGCCACAAGAGAAGATGCCAAAGGCAGGAGAGGTAGAGGCAGAACAAGTATGAGAGTGTTTGGAAAAGTCAAGAAAGACAACGGCTCAACCAAGGAAGACGAAGAAGTATGAGACAACGGACGAGGATAGAAAGTACGAGACTCGTCGAAAGTCACCTCTCGAGAAATCTGCATTCGGAGACCAATAGGATCCCAACACCGATAACCCTTATGCTCAGCACTATAGCCCAGAAAGACACACTCAACGGACTGAGCAGTCATTTTGATACGCTCACGATCGGCGAGAAGAACGTAACAAACACAATAAAAAAGGAAAAGACTAGAATAGTCTGGAAGGAGGCCAGACAAACGCTCAATAGGAATCCCACCCTGGAGAGCGGAAGAAGGCTGAATGTTGACCAAGAAAGTGGCGGTGGAGATGGCCTCAGCCCAAAACTGAGGCGGGACAGAAGAGGCAATCATAAGCGCATGAGCTGTCTTAAGGAGATGACGATGTTTGCGCTCAGCAACACCGTTCTGAGCATGAGCACCGGGACAAGAAAACTGGGGCAATGTGCCCTGCTCACTAAGAAAACCACGAAGATGACGAGAAATATACTCGCCAGGAGAATCCGCACGGAAAACACGAATGAGAGTGTTAAACTGAGTACGAACCATAGTAGCAAATGTCTTATATATAGACAAAATCTCATTACGAGAAGACATGAAATAAGTTCAAGTGGCGAGAAAAATTATCTATAAAGATAATATAGTAACGATGATCCCCTTTTGAAACAAAGGAGGCCGAACCCCATACATCGGAGTGGACTAGATCAAACGGACGCTAAGACACTGACTCACTACGAGAATAAGGTAGATGAATTTGTTTACCAAGCTTACAACCCTGACAATGTAAAGATACGTCTCCTGAGACATACCCTAGAAGACCACGGCGAACTAAAAATGACAGACGGGACCCACAAATATGACCTAGACGATGATGCCACTGCTGGAAAGAGCCGATGGACGAGGGGGTGCAGGAAGCAGACAGACTGGCGGTGGCAGTGGAAGGAAGACGAAGCCAATCAAGCTTCCAAAGGCGCTGGGAGTCAAGGAGCCGAGAGCCAGAACCAACCAGAACTTCCGTGTGGCGATCTTGGACAGAACAAAAGTCATAATCTAGGATAAGATGACAACTATGATCAGCAAGCTGACCGACAGACATAAGCTGCATAGTGAGACGGGGAACATGAGTAATTGATGGAACGTGAAAGGAAGAAGTGCAAAGTGTATCCCGACCAGCAACAAAAAGGGAGGTGCCATCAGCAGTGAGAACATGGACAGGTGAAACAAGAGGATTAAACGAAGAGAGACTCGAAGAATCAAGTGTCATATGAAAAGATGCTCCGGAATCAAGAACCCAAGATGAAATACCTGACTGTATAGAAGGTGGTCCCTCAATGCTTGAGAAGTGAGTAGCAGAACCTGCAAAGCCAGTCGGTGAAGGGGAGGTCGTAGAAAGCAGGCATCAAAGTGTGGCAATCTCTCGCTTATTAAGAGCCATTGCTGAGGAAGTCAAGGAAGTAGATTTACGATCACCCGTAGAAGAACGATGAGCGAGATGCTTCTTCTTCAGGTAGCAGTTCACCTCAACATGACCGTCCTTGCCGCAGTAGAGGTACGTGCAGTGAGGGTGACCCCCAGTGGAACGAGGAACAGTAGGCGATGTCGTGGTAAGCGGAGACGCAACAGGTAGGCGAGCAGCCAACACAGAGGGAAGTGACAACAGACCAGCACCACTCAAGCGAGTCTCCTCAGCACGTATCTCAGTGAGAGCCTCCAGAAGTGTGATCCGAGGATGACGCCCAAGTAGCTGAGCACAACGTGGCTCAAACTCAGAGCGTAGACGATCCAGGAACGTGTAGACGCGGTGAAACTCCTGATCATCACGAAGGGCCAAGCAACACACACAAGAGCGGCAACCAACAGTCCGTAGAGAGTCCAGCTGACGCCACATCGTGGTCAGCTGAGCATAGAAGGCATCAATAGTAGAATCACCATGCTGAAGAGAGTGTTCCTGGCGAACAACTGACAGGTACAAGGTGTCCCCAGAATGCGCATAATGCTCACGAAGATGAGTCCACATGTCGACGGCTCGAGAAATGCCCACAATCTCAGAGGAGAATTGAGGCAAAACACTAGAAATGAGAACAGCTGCAACACGAGCATCCTCATCAAATCACTAAGTGTAAGTAGTCAACTGATCACGGTATGAGTCCAATATGTCCTGGTAGGCAGTGATAGCCGTATCATAAGCAGCCTGGGCAACCTTAGCAGTAACCTCGGCGACAACATCAGGAGCCTTGGCAGCGTCAGGAGGTGGTGTAGGCTCCGTCGGAGGAACATGGCGAGGTGGACAAGTGAAGTCGTCGTTGAGAACAACCCAAAGACGAAGTCCACGCATGTGGATACGCATATGCGACACAAAGTCGGTGTAGTTGACACCGTCAAAGATCACCGGACAGCGAGGAACGGAGACGTTGCCCGATGAAGAAGCCATAGTACCTCAGGGACCGGCCCAACCAGAGAGCAGAATTTTATATAATAGTTATAACTTTTTTTTTAATTAATTAATAATAAAAATAAACAAATCAAGAACAGGAGCAGATGCGAACCAGGAGCAGCGAAGGAGAGGTCGACGGCGGCGAGGTCGTCGGTGGAAAAGTCAACGGCGGCGGTTGATGACATCGCGGTGGAGGAGCAACTGCTCGTTTCCCGGTGGAGAAACAAGGTCGGAGACGTGCGGAGCTGGTTCCGGGTTCGTCGGAAACGGCGACTACCGGTGACGAAAAGTGCGGGCGGCGGATGGGCAGCGGACGGTGAGGCGATCGGCGGCAGCAGGGATGAACGCAGGGGCCTGGATCATCGGATTCGACCGGGTTGAGCAGTGGGTCGAAAACGGGTCAGCCGGAAATTCTTCCTCCTCGTGCGTCCTCGGATGAAACGGAAGGCAGATTCCGGCTCGTGGATGAGAGGCGGTTTTGGGGAATAGTCCTTCGGCGATTGAAAGCTCCTATTTCGAGATCGAAGTGTTGAGGGTCAGGAAGATGAGAAAACAGAGAAGACGAGTTGCGGCGTCCAAAAATTAATCACAATTAAAACCTAAACCTAGCTCTGATACCATGTTAGGAATAACAACTTGTATTACTAGTGGGCCAATAAGTCAATATATATACACATGTACAAATAAGGAAATATATATCTAAGAAAGAAAATATATCTCTACCAATAACAATAAATTAATGTAATTATTAACTCTTTTGTAAGATTTAACTCGTGTCACAAAGTTTCCCAGTATGATGACCTTTGCAATTCACTTTCTCGAGTCCATCCATAAGTTTGATTTTGGAGAAGCAAAAGCCTTCATTTCTAACATATTGCTTTTAAAGTGATTCTTGAATTTTAGTAAGGGCAAAATTTGCGTCCTTTGTTCTTCCTGCTTGGACTTCAACATGCGGTTAGTACTTTGTTTCTTACTGGTTGTATCACAGAGTGATGAATCTAACGTACAATATGCAGGTGACCTCTCTCTTTCCATCATTAAAAGTCCCCTTGGGGTAATTGCTTTTCTCGGTAATTGAGTTACTTGAATTTTCCTGTATGTGTATGGATGTATATATAGTGTTCCACCAGCACTCATGAGTTCAGTTCTTTTTCTTGTGTTTGTGAGTAGTGACAAATGGAAGTGGCTGAAAGGTTTCTGAATGCCAGAGATTCTGTTGCTTTCAGAAACAAATCAAATTTACCTGATGTGGTAGGCTCGAATATCAGTTTCCAACATGTAAGAAATCGCCTCTTCTCAATTGTCAGCAACCTTTTAGTTTTCCTCTTTTGCATTTGGTATGTACTAATATCCGCATACTTAATTGATTTCGGGCGCTCCAATAATTGTACCTCTCCTTTATCTCCGTTTTTTCATTTCAAGCGAACTACTTAGACCTCATAAGATAGTAGACAATAGTCATCCTCTATCTTGGGCTTGATTTTCCTTTCTTGAAATTGCAAGGATCTGAGGCTATGGGAGTCATGCATCCGTGTGGACATTATGCCTTAAATTGGCTGACTACGACTTTGGGAGCAATGGATTATGACTGGTAAAGTTATAATGTTGCTGAAAACCTTTCTCTTGTTGATTCCTTCATTTTTCTAAGAGTTGAAAACCAATTATGCTAATGGTTGATGGTGGAAATTCCTTCTCCGTTCATGTTATAACAATGGAAGTGGATCTCAAATACAATCATGCAAATACCTTAACTGCACAATTTTCTAGTTTGTCTGAATGGAATAAACCCTTAAGATGTGCTATAAATTCTCTGCATTTTTTCTTCTTGTCAAGTTTCGATGATATAATGTTTGTTGATTGCAATAATGGCTTCCGTTTACCCACTTTCAACCTCATAGTTGCTGGACTCCATCTTTTAGTTGACTAAAAGAGAAATAAGAGCTAAGAGATGTGCAACAGATTTATGAGCCACTGCACAGAGTCTGTCTAAAGTGGGAGTGGTAACATAAACTTTCATTGTAGTTTCAAATTCTTCCTCTAGTCAGAAAATTAAAAATTGAATGCCCCATATTAACTTAAAGAATAATAATGTCTACTCCCTCCTTCCCTTGACGCGTTTAAGTTTTATTGTTCAGTTTGACTCAAATTTTTACAACGAATTTGAAAAAACTAATCTATAAAAATCCATTTAAATATTACAGATATTGATTTTTAGTTTTATATAAATTGTTTGCCCTTATATATAAAAGAATTGAAAAAAAAAATCATAGACAATCTTAAAAATGAAATGCACCAATTGGGGACGAGTATTTATTTTCTTTAAAGTTCTCTGAATAACTGTCGATTAGCCAAACTCAAGACTTCTGACATTAAGTACTAGCTGATTTTAGTTTTAAAATACTCCCAATACTCTTATGGATGATGAGTTGACATCATTTTATGGTTGGTTAGAACGTTTATTAGGTGGGAAAGGCTGCCACAACCATATACATCAAATTAGCATTAAATATATAGATTATCCAGTGGCAACTTCAGAAAAAACTCATTTCGCTTTTGCATATGGTAGATCAAGTTCAGCCAAGTAAGCTGCATCTCATATCATAGTATCTCAGCTTCACCAATTTCGCTCTGCTACTTAAAACTTATGTTCTCTTGATGTCATAGAGAAATCACCTACGGTTTCCATCTGCACAGAGTCAACTCACTAGATACTATAAGCATGATAATACTCTGTTTTTGTTTTTTTCTTTCTTCTTTTTCTGTAGTCAGAGTTTTTGTTATAGAAAGTCTGGTATTTTTTAACCTGTTCATTTATATCTTGAACCCATCATCGGTTTACATGGGAATGCATCGATGATTAAGTCCTTTCTTTATGGGTGGTTGCAGGAGACCTATGTAAGCGGCAGAGGAAAGGTACTATACAAGATGAAAGTTCTTCAAAGGGGTAAAGCATTCTCTTAGAGTTAAAAGTCTTCATATTTATGTCCTACCTACCTACCCAACTCCCATCTCCCAACTACCATCTACTTTCATAAATCCGTCTTGTATTTTCCCTATATAAAGGGAATATGTCTTGCTGTTGATATACAAGACACATAAACCTCTTTCATATTATCTGATATATTTTGTCATGGTATCAGAGCCATAAACACACACAGCAGCAAAACACGTTTTTTTCTCTTCAACTTAGCTACTGCCCATCACCTAAACCCCCACAAACACTCACCAAACCCAGAAACTAACCTTAGAATCACCACCAGGGGGCGCCGGAGACCGTAAAAGCACAGGCGTTGTCGCCGGAAAATGACCCACGCGCCGGCGTGTGGGTGTCGCGCGCTGCCGGCCGGCGGGGTCTGATGGCAAAGCTTTGATGGGT
>JBBYHH010161684.1:0-13982 GCA_038382905.1 Daphne laureola | reverse complement strand
AAATCATCCAATTTGTTGTTGTTGAAGCTTGCTTCTTGTTGATTTGTTGTTTCCTCACTGATTCTCGCATGAATCCATCATCTCCTAGCGATTTGGGGGTCAAAATGGTGTTTAGGGTGTTTAGGGATGAGCTTGGGCGAGCTCAGAGTCAAAGACGAAAATGAAGAATGCCATATTTTCGGGCTGAAAGCCCAACTTATAATTCACTCCCGGGGTACTAGGCGATCGCCTGGTCTTTACCCCCGTCGCCTAGTCCATTGCCTGGCTCCCTGCCAGTTTTGGTTTAAGGGTCAGGCAATCGCCTGCCAGTGAACCCGTTCGCCTGGCCGGTTGCCTGACCGCCTGCCCATTTTGGTTTAGGGGTCAGGCGATCGCCTGGCCGGTCGCCTGACCTTCTGCCAACTTTGTTTTTGGGGGCCAGACAATCGCCTGCCACGGGATTCGCTCGCCTGACGGGTCACCTGGAGCCCTTTCCATTTCCATTTTCATTTTCGATCCCTAGGTGATCACCTGCCCTTTGGTGCACGTCGCCTGGGGGTTTGCCTGGACACCTGAAAACCTGAAAACCCTATTTTCTTCCCGCACACTTAACCAAAACACTTAAAACAAGATCATGCATAGCCAAACATGCTTGTTACCTTAAACCATACCTTTACCAAAATCAACTTCCAAAATTAACACCCATCCACGTACCTTAATCCTTTACCTCAAGCTACAATAAACTGACATACCCTATCCTCTATCCGTAAAACGTCAAAGACTTATCTACATACTAGGGTGGGTGTAACACAAACATGACAAGAGAGTCGGGAGGATGTTCACTAACGGGAAAACTGACCAGAAAAATGGTCAGAATCATTGAAAGCCGCGTTTTTGCTTCACCAAAAAATCATGACAGTTTTCTGTGATTCCGGAAAGTTTTCGGTGACATCTTCCAGTAGAAATGGCTAGAGAAGGGAGGTAATGGTGAGATGGTTCCAACGCCACTGATGCCCTCGCCATCAGAGCTACCAGCTACAATGGCCTGGAAGCGAGGGTTTTAAAAAACCTTAGCCGCCAGGCAAGCCGGCGGTCCAGCTCGCTTGACTTGGTGAAGCCAGCGAATCACCAGGCTCCATCATTGCAGTTTCAGCGTGTGCTGTTTTGTTCCAAAGTTTTGTTTTCTTACGTTTTGGCCACTATCATCAAAGTAATTGATTAAAAATTGTGGAAAAAAACATTTTTAACTCAAATTGAGTCCCAATTTTTGTTGTAGATTCAAAATTAAATCCTCTACATGTTAAAATAGTTATTTTAGGATTTTGTGTGATGTATTGTGGCATGGTACATGGTTATAGCTTTGGATAAAGTTTGTAATTTTAAATACAACATGCGTGCTGTCCCTTCTCTTGTAAAAGAGGTATTTTGTCAATTATGTAATTTTGGAGAGCTTGGAGCATGAGGATCTTGAAGGATTAAATAGAAGTCTTTACAAGTACTCCTAGAGCTAAAAGTAAAGAGTTGGTTTAAGTTTTACATTTTAGCATTTTATGATTATCCCTTCGCTCGTGATAATTATAGGTTTTAGGCTATACCCATGGTATGGCTATTTTATGTTATAGTATGCATGATATGTTGATAGATGTATGCTAGGCGTGTATTCTAATTCAACTTGAAAAAGTAAAATTGGTGAGAACAACGTTAAATCAAAATCCATCAACATTAATTTCAAAACTAATAGTCTTCCATAATGAGATTTATCAAGCATTTGATCATCATATGGTATTTTTATTCTCGCCAAAGCAGGATACCATATTTCAATGTTAGTGAAGTCAAGTGCTTGTAATAGGTCTAGTTTGACCATTGTCATGACAACGGATTTATCATGAATAGAAACAAATTCAATGGGAGGTGGAATGGGTATTACCGCTAAAGCGAGATACCGCATTTTAAGCTCCACTCAATGATCCAAGAATTTAATAGGGATACAAATGTCATGGTATCTACCTATAGTAACCGTTATTCAAGTACCATCCAAAGTAGGTTTGAGTTGAATAGGATACTTGGGATCTTGGCCCACTAAAACAACTCCAACGCATCATAGGTGTTTTAGGTAATAGTTTAGGGCTATTATTTGATAAAATGCTGAGAATATTCTCTTAAAATGTGAAGGCCTAATTAAAAGGATAAATTATGTAAACCATGTTCTTACCTAATTAATGTTTACATGTTGTAGATTTACCATGGATGAAAGCACACACACCATGTCCCTATGATCTATCCTTATAAAGGGAAAGCTTAATGACACCAACTGTATCACTTGGTACAATAACCTATGAGTTATTCTAATGTAAGAGGATAAGTTGTATGTGCTCGAGAAGCCACAACCTCAAAATTCGCCATGCTCAGTGCCAAAAGAGTAAATTGATGGTGTTAAGAAACATTATCACAATAATGATGATGTTATGGACCTCATTCTATCTTCAATGCATCTAACACTTAGTGATTTCATTATAGAATACATGCCTTCAAAAAAATTAGAAGATGGAAGAGAGGTATGAAGTATCAATGAGGTTACTTAATTATGACATGTTTCGAGAAGGTTCTCCAACACTACCTTATGTACTCAATATGTTTATGCTTTATGAGCAGCTATCAAAGATTGGGCCACCGATGGAACATGACCTTGTTGTAGTCCTAAATATAGACAAGAGGATATGAGTGGCTTTTAAACCACTAAAATATCTTGCTAGTTTTGAAAACCAAACTCTTTGAAAACACTTATCAACGCATTCATAAGTTGGATTTTCAAAAAAACTTGTAAAGCAAAGGTATCAATGTGTTGATGAAATGCACAACAAGAAAAGAAAGTAGTGAAAGACATAAGGATTTATAGAGGTTTTGTCCACTTTACATATGTCCTCTCCTCAAGATCTACTTGAGAGTTTAACCTACTATAATTGTTGCCTGACACACAGGGCTTATACAGAGTTGCCTGACACACATGACTTATCCTTGCTTGACTTACAAGACTTTCACAATGTCTGACACACATGACCTAGTAATTTCTTGACAAATAGGACTTAAACCAAGGTTGCCCGACACATAGGACTTAAACCAACGTCTGATTAACAAGACTTAGAAAAAGCAGATGATCTATGATCAATGCGTTGATAGAACATGACTTCAACCTTCCTCTTCCATGGGAAGTTTCAAAAACTTAATGTTGAAGAATTGGTCTTACAACACCAATGTTGAACTTGATCTATGTAAGAATGACATAAAAACCTTTTACAAAGTAAGATTGTACAAACAAAAAGGCTTTTCAGGATGACTGTCTTCAGATGTGAGGAAAGTTGTTGTTGATGGATCTCTAATGTGTGCAGCTTTGGTCGATGAGTATTTGCAGATTATTTGAGCAGTGGATGATGGAGATGAGAAGTGTTAGCTCTGTATAGTATTCACAATATATACTCTGATATGATTAGTTGCTTCTTTTTATCCTTATTCTTTATAAAGGCTCCAAGGATGCTCGGATATGTAGACTAGTGTTTTGATGAGTGTAGTAATAGTTGTGATTGAAAACTTTCCTTTTTGAATGCTTTTGAGTCGTCGATAGATGCTAAAATAGTCATTACAATTATTTGGCTTTTTTTGTATTTTTCATCAATGCGTTGATGAAGACTAGCTTCAACGGTCTCGATGAATTTCTTCAGGCTTTATTGATCATTTGTGCTTCATAAGACTTGAATACTTCACAAATGTATTCTTCATTAATCTAGAGTGGATAGTTTCACCATTCAGATATCTTTACTCTTCAAAGTGTGGCATTTTCTACTTGAGAAAATTGCCATCAATGCGTTGATGTTGAGTGCATCAAACGGTTGAATGATTCACTTTTCTTTCTTCATTGATATGCTCGGATCCTTTCCATTATCTTCTGATTCAATTGTATTTGATGTAGTTTGAATTATATTTATCTTGCTCCAACATCTTCGACAACAAATCCTATGAATGTGGCTAAGAAACAAGTCCACATTAATCTTGAAATTGAGATTAGAATCATATATGCTGAAATGATGAAGATATGGAAATGATCTCAAAGTCTCTTATTCTTTTTCAATTGTTGCAAATATATCCCAATAATTATTTTTTTAAATCGAGAACAAGATTAATTTAACCAAATCCTTGACTTTACAAAAAATTTGCAATTAAGTGTTCAATGTTTTGGAATCATCAAAACACATGGAGAGTCAACAAAGTCAACAATCTTCCCTTTTTATGATGACAAAATACTTCAATAAGTTTAAATAAGTTCTAAAATCATGATAGTTTTAGAGATATAAGCTCCACCTAAGAATGAACTCTCTTCTTGAAAATTGATTTGAAAAGGAATGGGTAAATAGATCAATTACGGACATATTCTCCCCCTTTCTTCTTAAATATTATAAGAAAATAATCTCCCCATTACTTGTTGACTTCTTGAACATATTCTCTCCATTTTTGTTGTCACAAAAAAGAAACAATTAAGAGTGAAAATATGCAAGATAGTAAGCAAGACTACAAGTATAACCGGTCACTCATCAACGCGTTGATAGTGACTATGTTATACAGGTAGAAGGTTTTTGAATTTAAGCATAGATAGTCTAAAATTCATGCAATGAGTCATTTGATTCATTTATGAAGTTAAGCACATAGAGATAAACAGTTTTGAAGTGATCAACTCATAAAATAGATAGGCATGGATTTAAATAGTGTAAAGCATACTGATTTCATTTGAAACTAGGTTATGTTATGCCTTTTGATGCTTGGGGGAAAAATACTAAACAAACAGTCATGAATATATGTTGATAGGCTGACAAAAACCAAGTAGTTCTTGAAAAATAGATAGTTTAAAACAGACCATGCATGTACTAGATCAAATAGAATAAGTGATATGCCATACTTTTGCCTTAATGATTCTTGGGATGTGAACTTTGACCAATCAAATTTGAATATATAATAAAAGAAGGGGGCGAGGAGCATCCAACTGAACTTCAAAATACCCAAACAACAAAGTCATGCAACAAACTGATAATCACGTAGATAAACTATGTAGAAATAATACCATCAACGCGTTGATGTACAAACCATTAATATGTTAATCTAGCAATATAAACAGATAGATAACAGGCAGATTCTAGAATGTTTGTTCTCAATTCAAGTGTTTTGATCAGGATGAGATAGAGGTTTTGGACTTAAAACATAAGATGTCCAATAAAACAAATTCCAAAAACTAGTTTCAAGATTGTTGAGGCATCAAGGTGTTGATGCAGCATAGTTAAGGTTTTGAAATACTTTTATAAACAAGGTTTGAGAAAACACTTTGGAGTTTTATTGTACAAATTTCTTTGGAATGTATTAGACTGTACGATTATGAAATGAATTTTCATAACCTCTAATCCTTTGTTCCATGAAGGATTAGAAGACATACCTTTCACCTTCAGTTTTTCAAGCCCAATTCTCTTCTGATGTAGTTGAACCTCTCTTCATTTAGAGGTTTCAGGAATTTATCTGCCAATTGATGTGCTGTATCTATTAATTCTAGTGAGACATCTTCATTTTATACATGATCTCTGATGAAGTGGTATCTCAACAACTAATGCAACATCCCCTTTCTTTGGTTTTCACATTAGGGGGATTAACCATATCTTGGCTTAAGCTTGCTTGAATGAGCCTATCAACCCTTGTAACTAAACTAGTGAAAAAGGCCTGAACAAACTTCAACATGCTTTTCCTTTGAGTGATGCACAAGATTCTTTGCAAGGCCAATTGCACTTGTGTTGTCACACTTGATTTGCACTTTTCTGAAGTCATTCCCATAATCTTTTAGTTGCTCTACCATCCACAAAATTTAGGCTACAAAGCTCCCAACTGCTATGTACTCTACTTCAATTGTTGATAATGTAACTGAGTTCTGCTTCCTTGAAAACCATAATATTAGGCAGTTACCCAAGATTGACAGTTTCCACTTTTTGACTTCCTATCAATTTTGCTTCTAGAAAATTTTGAGTAAGGAGAATCCATGAAGTCCAAATATAGTTTTCTTAGGATACCATAATCCAAGCTTTGGTGTGTCTATGAGATATCTGAAGATCCTTTTGACACACTTCAGATGTGACTCCTTTGGCTTTGCTTGGAAACGTGCATACATGCAGACACTGAATAGTAGAGAAGAGATCTAATCATGCTTTTATACTGCTTTTGATCAACGCGTTGTCCAGAAGCATCTTCATCCAGTTTTGTTGTGTTGCTCATAGGAGTAGGGCATGGTTTGAAATTTGAGTCGCCATACTTCTTTAACAACTCCTTAGTATACTTGGCTTGATTGATGAAGATCCCATCTTTTCCTTGCTTGATTTGTAGGCCGAGAAAGTAATTGAGTTCTTTAATCATGCTCATCTCAAATTCTCCCTACATCAACTTGGAAAAATCTTTTCAAAGCAGGTCATTAGTATATCTAAATATCATATCATCCACATAGATTTATACCAATAAAATGTCTGATCTAGATGACTTTATAAACATAGTAGTATCTACTTTTCCTCCGTTGAACTCATTTTCAACTAGAAAAGTACTAAATCTTTCATACCAAGCTCTAGCAACTTGTTTCAGACCATATAGAATTTTCTTCAACTTATACACATGATCATGATGGTGAGGATCCTCAAAACTAGATGGTTTCTCTAAAAAACCTTCTTTTATAAAACCATTTAGAATAACACTTTTCACATCCATTTGAACAAGTCATATGTCTAGAAAACATGCAAATCCACATAACATTTTGATGGCTTCAATCCGAGCTACTGGTGCAAAGGTTTCATAAAAATGAATACCTTGTTCTTGAGAATATCCTTATGCAACCAATCTTACTTTTTTTCTAGTCACCATCCCATTCTCAAAAGGTTTATTTCTGAACACCCACTTTGTACCAATGATTGAATGGTCTTTGGGTTTTGGAACCAATTCCCAGACATCATTTCTCTGAAACTGGTTTAGCTCATCTTATATAGCTAAGATCTAGTTCTCATCATTGAGAGAGTCATCAACTAATTTAGGCTCGATTTAAGATAGAAAAGCTTGAAAGCAGCAAAGATTTCTTAAAGAGGATCTATTCAATATTCACTTTGAAACATCACCTATGATGTATTCCTTGAGATGACTTGATTTTTTCTTGAATTTCCATTATGGTGTGTGCTCTTTGTTTAATTCATCTTTCTATTTTTTGTTTTTTGCTTTTTCACAATTGTTGTTTATCTACGGAAGTTGGGTTCCTTGATGTCATCAAGGGAATTTGTTTTGTTTCTTTCATCAACGTATTGATCCCTTCTAGGTTTCATCAACATGTTGTTCAGCTCTGTTTTCCTCCTTGTTTGAAATACACTCATCATTTGGAACAAAGTATTCCTCTTCTTATTGAGGATTAATTTCACTAAACATTATATGAATGGATTCCTCAACTCTATGAGTATTCTTGTTATAAACACAATAATCTTTACTCTTAGTTGAATAACCAAGAAAGATAGCTTCAAAATTCTTGACATTAGACTTACCAAGGTTTCCCTTAACATTATTCATAACAAAGCACTTATAGCCAAATGTGTGAAAGTATGAGATGTTAGGATTCTCACCTTTCTGCAACTCATAAAGCATTTTGTTCATCAATGGTCTAATTGTAACTTTGTTGAGTATGTAACAGGTTGTGTTTGTTGCCTCTGCCCAAAAGTACTTTGGGAGATTGTACTGATTCAACATTTTTCTCAACATTTTGGGAGATTGTACTCATTCAACCCCATTTTGTTAAGTTGTTCTTACAGTAGAAAAACTGTGAGAAATGGCAGAAGATTCACATAAAGAATCCATATCTGAATTATCAAACTCACCTCCATTTTCACTTCTAATAGAAATAATGTTTCTACCTTTTTGATTTTGTACCTTCTTGTAGAATGTGGTTAATTCCTTGAAGGTTTCACTCTTCTTTGGAATAAAGTATACCCATGTGTATCTAGTGAAGTCGTCTACTATCACCTGGCAATATCTCTTGCCTCTCATGCTTGATGGATTGATGGGTCCAAAGAGATCCATGTGCAACAGTTCCAGAGCTTTTGATGTTGAGATTATGTTTTTGGCTTTGAATGTGGTACTTGTCTGCTTCCCTTTGATGCATGCTTCACATTTTGCCTTTGTTAAATCTCAAATTTTTCAAGCCACACACCAGGTTCTTTTTGTCCAGCTTGGAGATGATATGCCCGCTTGCATGTCCAAGGCTCTTATGTTGGATCCAACCTTCATCTTTGTTAGATGCCATAAAACATTTAATGTTGAAAGTAGACAGTTCATCAAAATCCACAATATAAACATTTCCACACCTTCTACCAACAAACAATGTTTTTTTACCCTTTCTCAACTACATGACATAGTTCAGATTCAAATATAACTTTGTATCCAGCATCACACAATTGACTAATACTTATAAGATTATGCATTAAATCATTTACTAATAGCTAATTATTGATGGTGAAGGAAGTGTTCTTACCAATCTACCCAACACCAACAACCTGTAGACCCAAGTATGGCCAAGATGGGGGTGAATTGGTCTTAAAATATATTTAAAACCTTTTGGCCTTGCAACCAAAACCCTCAGATCAACAAGTTGATAGATCAGAGTTGAGTATACTTGCAGCAGCAAGATATCAACGCGTTAATGGTATGCACAGATAGAAGTGTGTAGAAGAGTGAAGGACAGAGATATTTATAGAGGTTCGGTCAACTCGACCTACATCCTCTACTCAAGTCACACTTGAGATTTTTTCCACTAGAACTGAGGCCTGGCTCATAGGGCTTATACAGAGTGCCTGACACACAGGACTTTCACAAAGGCTGCCTAATACACAAGACTTTACGCTACTTAACCAATTGCCTGACTAACAGGACTTTACAAAATGACTAACACACATGACTTGTACAATGGCTACTCGACACACAGGACTTTACGCCAAGGTTACCTGACTAATAGGACTTGGAGTATTCACAGTAACACTATGATCAATGCGTTGATAGAGTATGCTATCAACCTTCCTATTTCTTGGAAAGTTTCACTTAATCAGTGATGAAGAACTAGTCTATCACCACCAAGTAATGAAATTGATCAATGTAATCTATAAAGAGATAGTTGATGGCCACTAGACATATAACCTGGGCTACCAGGCCCAGAGCCAAGGAATAAACCCATAACAAGGCCTCAAGAAAAATCCCAATAGACAATAATCCAGGAAAAATGATCAAGTATCACCAACCTGAGGGAGGATCGTAGTCCGAAAGAGGATGCCAAAATCAAAGGACGAAACTCATTCCATCGGGGAACTGAAGGAACGCCATCAAAGATGCTCCATCGGCATAACTGTTTCTGACACCTAACACTAGTTGTGCCTCCACTACCTGAACTGGACAAAGGAAATCTTACCAACTCCCTTAGATAATTATGGATATACTATCTAAAGGCTAAGACTATAAATACTCACATCATTTTTACTGTTCAAGGTATATTTTCACTCTGTCCCAGACATTCTCATTCCCTAAATCATCCAAATTCTAACTTGAGCCTCAGATCCCTAATCAATCAGAAACCTTCCAATTGGTTAAGTTTAACTTTGATTTCAGGACCTCAAGGCGTGATGGCTTCACACACGAGAATGACCAGAATGCAACAGAGCAATAGCGGCATGACCCAGACCTTGCCTGCAGGCTCGCTAACAAATGGTGTCATCTGTGGGAACGACGGTCATCCCCAGGAGAATGTTCAACCCCAGCGTAGGGGGAGGCCCCCCTTCTCACGAACTGCCAGACCAGACAAGCTTAGTTTGTGAGTCGACTGACCGAGACTACCCTGAGAAGACTCCCAGTGAGTACTCTTCACTGGATGATACCCCACTTAGACACACTTCCAGCTTGGAGTCCCTCGATCCACGTCTCATTCAACAAGTCAAATACATCCTGAGGCAAGAGTGAAGAGAACATAGGAAAAGGGGACTCCACAGAGCGTCTGCGGAGAACACCCGGTGAAGGTCACCCACCCTCACAGAATATCAGTGGGAAACACAAATGCATGAATGAGCAAGCCGGGTGGAATACCGGTGAAGGAACAGGAGGAGGGAGTGCATGAGCCCTAGTGTGTAGATACTTCACAGAAGGCCAATGACTCCAAGAGCCCAAAAACGCCTACCTGAAAGAAGAATCCATCGGTCCCAATCTCTCAGGCATCGCTAGAATTAGGAGGATAGGTCCCCCAAGGCTGACAAATTGATCCAAGGCAATCCTTGAGATTATATCTTGCGCCAAGTCCTCCATCGGCTTGACCAGGAGGAAAGAGAGCCTCGAGGAATAGTTTTCAATAGACTATCGGACCTAGCAAATGATGATGAGTCTCCCTTCACTCCACGCATTAGGGATGTCCCAATGCCAAGGCATTTCAAGTTACCCCACTCACTAGAAACCCACGGCGGGAAAACAAATCCTGATGACGTCCTTTGGAAATACAAGAAAATGATGGAAGTCCACGGGGCAGCTGAAGTAGCGAAGTGCAAATGTTTTGAAGTCGCGCTTGTGGGAGCTGCGTCAGATTAGTACAACTCCCTGTCCCTGCCTCGGTACCATCTTACGAGGATTTGTACCCCAAGTTCATGAGTCACTTCTTCGGGCTCCATCGATCGACCAAGAGGGCGATCCAAACATTTAATATCCGCCAGGGTCTGAACAAGACCATACGACAATTTGTTGAAAGGTTCAATAAGGAGGCCATCAGCACTCTAGACTTAACTCCTGACGTAAGGATCATGACATTCACCAAGGCACTACAGCCTAACACGTGACTGGCCTACGACCTCTCTGGACAAAACATCACCAGTGTGAAGGAAATTTACACCATCACATCTGAACACATGGTAGCGGAAGAGTTTCTCTTCAGGAGAACTGATAGGAGAGAGGATAACAATGATCAAGAAGAGAATCATCTAGAGAACACAAGGTCAGAACCAAGGGAAGAAGGTTGGAAAAGAAATGGCAAGAAAGCATTCAAGAAGCCTCTAACCTTGACCCCTATGAACATAACCCAAAGCAGCACACTAGAGTTCTTAAAGAAGGAGGGGAATGTTCATTGGCCGAAAACTTTATCCGAAGGAACCAGAAGAAATCAGAACAACTATTGCTAATTCGATCAGGATAATAGGCACGACACATAGGACTGTTATTAGCTTAAGAAGTAGATAGAGCATCTGATCAAGAAGGGGTCACTCGAGCGGTATCTCAAAATTCCCTCTCCTTAGAAAAAAGAAAAGCCAGCCCGAAGGAACAAGGAGGAAGAATAAGAAGATTATGATTCAAATAGGAGGAACAAGAAGTACAAGCGATCCCCAAAGCCTGCTGATCGGACGATTAACACTATTGCCACGTGCCTCGGTACTCCTTCTCAGAGGAGTGTAGCTCAAAGTTATCTCACTACAACTAAAAGTAGTTGTGATCTCAAGTTAGATAAAAGTAACTAACCTTAGCTCATTTTGAAGAAGAAGAAACCATTATGGTACTTTTTATCAAAGTAAGGGTATTTTGGTAAAAGTGCACTAATGAGCTTAAAGAAGCTCAATTATGTGAAATGAAATTGTTTGGAACTATTTTTAATAATTCCAAATCTCATTTTATATTTATAACCACCTTTGGCACCTTTTATCAAAGTAGGGGTATTTTGATAATTTTGGTACAAGGTGTATGCACCTTGCACCATTGAATAACTCCATTAAATGGCAATATATGTACGGCCAATTTTTTATAGAAAATATAAGGGATAAAGGTTATACATTTCAAAGAAATAAATAGCTAGTGGAATTATGAAATGAGAAGGCATGAGAGCTTAAATGAAAGATTTAGTGGGAGACTAAATGGTGATAATTATAATGGCCATTTCTCCATCTATAAATAGATGAGAGGAATGTTCATTAGGTTTTTACACTAGTTTACAAAATTCTTTCAATATTCTTCTTCTTCATTTCTCTCTCAATTGGCACAAGTTTGGGTAATTCTTGGAGATTAAGGGTGGATCAATATTGTGCTCTCTTCAACACATTCAACAGCTTGGTATCTCCATCTAGTCCGCCTTCTTCTCTTCTTTTGGTGTTCAAAGGTGTCCTCTTCATCTTCATTATCAAACTTGAAGAATTCAAGGAGACATGTCACCACCAACCCCATGGTACACGGCCTGGTGGGAAGCGGATGTGGGGTTGGTGGGGCGGCGGTGAGCTAAATGATCCCTTCTCTATTACACAGCCAATATGTGGGTTTAAACCACTTTTCAGGTCCATGTTCAAGAGATTCAATAGAACATAATTTCTGCTTTCGTTGTACCTGCATTTCATAGTTCAGAATACTTACAGATAAACTGAGCTCCGCTCAGACCAGATGCACCAGAAAACAGTCTGTCCTTTCACTACCGGGCAGAGACTCTCCGATAATTAAACATACAATCAAGAAATTCCATGATGAACATAATCGATAATACATTCCATTAGTATTACATTTCACACATCATTAACCATCACATTACATGAGTGTACTTAACTACATATCCAGTTCTACATGTATGTATGCAGACTACATCTACAGAGCCATATTCCAATAGGTAATACCACTCACTATCGATGGTCGGATCTGCGGGATCCCGACAATCGCACTTGATACTGCTGCTGCTGCTGAATACATGAAAAGAATACAATAGTTAACCGTTAGTCACACATATACTTAGAGTGCTTGTCCAGAATACTAGAAAAACCCATCAACCCATTCTTATAATAGATATCATAATCATATATCCATTTTCCGTAACTATCATTCACATTATCGACATACCAATCTGTTTTCTACTTTCCTTTCTTATCTACGATTGCATTATGACCTTATACCATATCACACCCTTACTCACAAACGAATTCACCCCACCCTTTCCCTTTAACTCGACAATCTTAACATTCAGAAGGAGCTAACGATACCTTGACAGATAATCTCAATAAGACCGAACGAAATGCTTAGCGGTCTAACTCTAAAGCTCTTGAAAAGATAGTTATATGAAAGGGGTGAGTTCTCGAGAGAACTCAGTAAAGGTTTAGGTAGAAATAAAAGTTGTCTTCATGATATACCTACAATGACAATGTCAGTATGATAGGATGCACTATGTTAGTGCAATGCCCTACAAAATCATGATGCATATGAATGCATTTATGCAATGCAGACTTTCCTTTTCATTATACCCATTACGACGGCCCTCTATGGTCCTCTTTCATACCACGAGAGGTCAGAACACTAACAATGTGCATGGTACCAGTAAGGGACTAGGACCCTTTATAACCGCCATCAAACAATAAAGTAATAACAATAGCCGTGTCACAAAAATAGAAGGTTCGGTGGTTATACTGACACACAGAACCATGACACATTGTGTCGTAAGCAGAGGGTTCAAGTCACGTAGAATTACAAACCACGAAAAATTACATACATAGGGTTCGTAATCGTGGAGACTCACAGAACCAATCCCATCACGTAACAATAACCATGTCACAAGCAGAGGGTCCGGTGGTCGTGCAGACGTACGGAGCCATGAAACGGTATTTCGCTCCTATTAGGTTCAGGGTCACTAAGACGCATGAACCACAACACTTACTTAATAATGAATGGGTTTGGTGGTCACATAGACACACGGAACTATTGCTTACTCCATTTACCTGCACACCTTTACTGTTACACCCACCCTGGAATTATGTTAAATTCTGATGTATTTTGTCCGACGGTCGGTTTGTAATTTCGTTGGAACCTTAAAATATTTTGTATATGGAATATTGATAAATTAAATGAGCATTCCGAGGGGTTATTTGAGGTCCATTGAATGAAATTTTATCAGTTTATGACATTTTATAAGTTCCGGG
>JBBYHH010161574.1:0-13983 GCA_038382905.1 Daphne laureola | reverse complement strand
CTTGGTATCAGAGCATGGTTTTTAGGATCAGTTATTAGAACATGTAATAGTCCCTTCTTGAACTTTAGAGGGGTGTATTTGGATGGGCAGAGCTTGTGCCACCAATTGATTCCAGGATAGTTCAGTGAGGTTGCCTACTTATGAGAAATACCTTGGAATGAGAGGTGGGACTATAGGCGGTCAGTCTAAACATGGACGATGTGGTTAAGTTTCAATATTTTCATCTGTGATTTTGGATTGCACAGATCTGTTCATCAAGGCATGTACCTCTGGATCTGACCTCATGCAAGCAGGGATAACGTCAGGAAGAGGTTTCCTGTTATAATTTTGATCTGATTATGATCTATCTGTCTGATCTGTGTTTGACGGG
This sequence comes from Daphne laureola, assembly GCA_038382905.1. Taxonomy (NCBI): domain Eukaryota; kingdom Viridiplantae; phylum Streptophyta; class Magnoliopsida; order Malvales; family Thymelaeaceae; genus Daphne; species Daphne laureola. The sequence goes on along the minus strand of JBBYHH010161574.1, from coordinate 13,613 downwards.
TCATGTAATCTGATTCTGCTCTTCTGCTTAGGTTATTTTCATTCATGCATTGCTTTACACTACAGAGCCTTTAAGAATATTGCTGCATGCTTTTGCTTAGGTAATGAACCATTTTCGTAGTGCTCTTTCTTTTATTATGAAGTTTCAGGTTATGCGGAAATACTCAGCAGCAGCGAGATCTGATGTCAGAGGGCAGGGGTAAAGGCCCCACTCCGTCTAAAGATTTGTGAAAGGTATAACTGAACCCGAGGTAACAATAATGACAACCAAAACAATAAGAGGGTATGTGATCAACTTGTCAGGTTTTTATTTATTTTCTGTATTGGTATTCTCAGGGTCTATCGGCATGTCAATTGTGTTAGGACTTCACTCCTTTTTGGTAAAGTTCTGAATTTCAGGTTATTTTGGTAAAGTTCTGAATTTCAGGTTAAATTTAGTTCTGTAACTACAGGTTCTGAAGGTGATAACTACAAGTTCTGAAATGAAGGTAACAACTATCACCTTCAGTATCCGCATTAGATTGAGGTCAGGTGTGGTAAAGGAATCAATAGGCAATGCAAAGGTCAAAGTTGTGTCTGAAGAACAACAAGACCCCAATATCTTATGTTTAGGAGTTGCTTGGGGTCAAGTAATCGTGTGGAACTGTATTCCTGGTCGCCTGGCTCTCACCTGGGCCCTTGTATATTTTGATCTGGATGTCAGGAGATCACCTGGAACTGTATTCTTGGTCACCTGGCTTTTACCTGGTCCCCTATCCATAATGCACTGAGGTCAGGCGATCACCTGCCTCTGTGCATTGGCTCACCTAGTCTTCGCATGACTTCAAACTTGGCCCAAAATTTACCAGACCTTTCAAGAATCTTCAAGCTTGGTTCAGGTGTGTGTCTCGGGACCTCAGGTTCACGTCATACAGGGATGCCAGGAACTCTCACAAGTGTATGATCATTAGAATGAGTAACTGCAACAATAGGTGGCTCCGAGTGAGACAATATGTACAGAAGATCTCAGCATCAATCTTCTGCGAGTAAGGACCGGGTGTCAACAAACCTTAGGTATTGCATCAGGAATGCCGCCCAGGATCTCTATCATGCATCATTTGATGTTGAAGTACGATGTTTCAAGAAGTGTCTAGCTATCGAGAAGAAGACGTCTGACAATCCAACACATTCTGCAACAACTGGCCTTTCGTACTGGCTCGAGGCAAGAAAACTCATACGAAGAACAAGTACATAGACACAAAGGCGCAGAGTCGCCGAGTGTCCCATGGATATGTCTTGAAGGAAAAAATGATCCGGTGGAGAGGGTTGACATTTCATATCAACTTCAAGACATCAGAACAAGTGCAAGACTATGACAAAGATTAGTAGGACTTTCAAGATCAGTTTGGTTGATGTTAGCGAGTACCAGTTAGTTCTAGGGCTCGGTACTGTCTATGATTACCGGGTTGGAATATAAGAAGCTGAGTCGGGGTGCAACAATATGCACCTTGAGGTCGGGATGCCGCTGAGAGGCTCAGAATGGTAGTCTAAACTACCACTCCTGCCGAACAGCCACAGACGGTGGTTCGAGTATGTCAGTTTAGTGAGAGAGTTGGTCGGCAGAAGGTGCCACAAGGTCAGTCTGATGTTTTTCTGCAGATTTAGTGGCATGACAAGTGTCACCTATTTCCCCTCACATCAGGAATGTTGAAGTTTATGTCTACAACATTAAGTTGCATCTGATTGAGGTAGCTGTGTAACACATCGAGTGTCAACCGTTTCGATTATGTAAGACTGAAGATGTGGTTACACCTAGCTGTGTTCTTCTAAATACCTTATCGGTTGGACATCCTATCTTGCTCTTTACACCGCCAAGGTGTCCTGATTTGGTTGTGAAGTATTTTCGAACAGATAATTATATCTGTTTAAGGAGATAACATGTTAGTGGTTTGGTTTAGTACAACAATCACAATCACTTCTGCACCGGTTGTATTGCCAATGAAGGCAATTTCATAGTTCACGTTTCGGATATCAAATACGTTAGTTTAGTGACGTTCTGTATGTACAAATTAGGATCAGAGATTAATGAAAATATCTAAAATCAGCATCGGGTGGCCGATGTTGGTTTGTGCACATGACACCTTTTAAGACAAGTTCGGTATATTCGGTTTTCGGACGCTCCGAAACTCCGGAGCCTGAAGATACGTGGTATCATGTGGTTTGTTTTGCCTTGTGGGACCACATAGAAGTTTGAACTCCATTTTTTCTAGTTGTGGTCCACAATGTATGGCGTGGGTCGGGAGTGCCTTTCAGAAGGCATTTACGGCGTGCGACTCAGTACACCCTATACCTCATTATCAGATTGATCTGTTCTAAGGGAGCATTATGGGCCCATAACCCACAGAGTTTAAGATTTGGGCCATTTTGTTCGGTACTTTTGTACTGAGATCTGGCTGCCTTTAATTCAGTTGTTTGGTCATTTTAGTGCCACTTCTTGGTATTCCACCATTCTAATGGGCTGGCAGTTCGTAGTGGCACGTAATCATTTTGTGATTTAGTTCAGGTTGTCTGTGGTTTGAAATCTGATTACCCATTATTTGTTCCGATGATAGTTCGGTTTTGGAATCTGTGATAGGACACAGTTTAATACTGTGTTAGTTAGAGGTATGATCCGCTTTGGCATTGGTATGATTTCCCGTTTATGCCTAAGGTATCCGGCATGTTCTGCATTTGTAAGTTTGAGGAGAACTTCTGAGACTTAATTCTGACCACTTGGAAGTGGTTAGTCCGCAACACCGAACCTTGTCACAACGAGGTATCGGTGGCTCTTCTGTGTTGGGGATTAGTCCGAAGTTTCTGCTAAGGGGCAGTTCCCTAGATAAGTACTCAAGAATCATTTTGTTCTGCTTAACTGGTGGTTTGAGCCTCAACAGGGGCGTTTAGAGGCATTCCCGATGTTAAGGATACTTTTGGAGGACCAAGAGTCCTAAGGGGGGAGGATGTTACAGTCCACCCCAGAATGACAGTAATTTTTCTGAATATCTTATTCGGGGGCCGGACTCTGTTAGTACCGGGACTTCATTTTGAACGTGTGGGGCATGTTTTCTGCCAAGTATCATGTCCCGAGACTTTTTTTGAGATTCATTTCCACGGGAGTTCACATTTTAGATTTGGTACGTAAGTCCCGGGCGATTTCACCAAAATTCATTTTGGAGGCTAAAATGGTCATTTTGGAAAATTGGGTAAAATTGGAATTATGTTGGACACATTAATTTTTCCACTTTGAAGGAGAAATAAGGATTAGAATATTGGTTATGATATGATATTATGTATATATCATAAAGTAAGATAAGTGTGATATAATATAAATTATATTATGGAAGTGGAGGACGCATGTCCATAAAGTAGTGAAGAAGAAGAAATATCATGGAATAAATTATGGTAGAGATTATTTGATGGAGTAAAAATGTGGGATTTATATTATGTGGTAGGAAATAATTAAATGAAAAGTAAGGGATTAAAAGTAAAAGAGAAGAATGGAGGTAGTATGATAATACTAGAAAATAAAAGGAAAAGAAGAAGAGTAAAACGTAAAAAGAAGAAAGGGAAGAAAAGAATGGTGGAAAAAAGAGGACATGTGTCACCATGTTATTAAATATGATATCAATAAGTGAAATAATATCTTGATATTAGGAAGGATAAAAATAGAAAAAGAGAAAGAAGAAGAAAGAAAGGAAAAACATTTTACCTTCTTCTTCCTTTTCTTCCTCCATGGTAGCCAACCTTCAAGCTCTCTTGGGGCAATGAGGGCCTCATCTATTCCTTCCATTTTTGTTCAAGGAAAGGATGGATTTATGGCTATTTTATGGTGCTAGGAAGCTTTCTTCCATTTGTTTCTCCTTTCATGGCCAATTTCTTCATGTTATGAGCTAGGGCTCTTTTTGGTGTTCTCTTGAACCATGAGATAAGCATGAAAGTAAGATGCTAAAGTGTTGTGAGTATGTTTAAGGAGTCCATTCGTGTTTAGTTTCATGTTGAAAGCTCCTCCTTTGGTTGTTCTTTATCTTGGCCGAATTTAAGGGAGGATGATGTGAGGAGTTGTTCTTTATTGAATTATGGATTTGTGATGAAATGATGATAGAATTGATCTTTAAAATTGGTAGAGTATGATGGGATTACTCTCTTTTGATTGTTCTTGTTCATTGGCTGAAATGGGGGTTGGCCGAATTTGAAGAGTGTGGGAGAAATTGGTGTTCTTCGATGATTCATGGACTTAGAATGGGTTAGGGTTGCTTGTGAACCCTAATTTGTTGTTAAATTGTTGAAGAAACATCTTGTAACTTGTTGTCCTTAGTTTAGCTAAAATTTGTGAGTGATGAATTAAGGTTGGAGTTCTATGATGAATGATGGATTAGAGTTGAAATGGAGTTGAAATTGAGCTTATGAATTGTTATGTGGATTTTTGGTAACATTTCACTTGATTGGGCTCATTCTCATAGGTTAGCCAAAAATGAGGAGCTTGATATAAAGTTTCTTTATGTGATGAATGTGATCAATGGTTTGATAATTATATTCTCTATTATTGTGTGGTTGTTCAGCTGTGTTTTCTGTGGTTGGGCTATGGAAATACAACCGGTATGCTGTTGGGTTTTTGGGTTGATCGGGTTACATCAGGAAAGTACATAACTTTTGTGGTTTGTCAGGTAACCGGTATTCTGGGGTAATGGCATGTATATCGAGTTAGTTGAAGCTAGTTCTGGGTCGAGGGTGGGGCTCGGTGACTCCTGGGGTTAGTTACAATGTAAGGTTAATGGTGTGGAGGTTTGAAGCTTGAGAGGCCTACTCATTAATCATTTGATGATCAATTATGTGTTTTTGGTATTCATTGATCATGGTGTTCAATTCTGTGATTCTTATGTGTATTGATCATGGCGATCAATTCTATGGTTCTGATGTGCATTGGTTAATGAATGACCAATTTTGTGATTACGACAGTTTTGAGGGAACCTAGGCCCCTCACTTGTACCAATCATCTGTGTGTGAACCCCGTGTTGTTCTATGAAAGTCTTTGAGGCCTGTCATATCTATTATGTCTGATGGGACGTGATGTATGTGTTTATGTCTGATGCGACGTGATGTATGTATTTTTGTCTGATGGGATGTCTATATTTGGATATCATGTCGATTTGCATATCATTATTCATGTGATATTTATGTCATATAAATTGTTAGAACATGGGATACTAACCTTTTTATGCATGTTTTTTTTCAAACCATTACCCTTACATAAGCCCTTACTGCGTTCTCTTGAGGACTCACCCCCTTATGATTATACGTTTTCAGGAGCTTTTGATAAGCAACCTGCGGAGTAGTTCAGTTAGATTTTCTATGATTTGTACTTCCATCTACATAATGCTCCTTTATGTGAATTCAGTTCTGTGCGGGGGTGATCTCGGTTGAGTTTCTGTCTGTTTGAGATTTCTGGATGAGCACTTTTGAAACTACTGACGGTTAACTCCTTTATTTGTGTTAGAATTAGTAGCAATCACTTAGAGGTGCTCGTCTGTCAGGCTCTGTAGGTGTAGATGCATATGTGCATGTAGGATGGATGACAATATGAGACTTGTATGATTAATCAGTTGCTTGCATGATTTGGAAACTATGGTTATTGTACAAAAGAGTTAAATCTATCTTGTCCATATCTCTTGATGTTAGGTGTATGTTAAGGATAAATTTTGAGTCAAGTAATACTGGACCGGCTTATGGAAACTTCTACACCAAAGTAGCCTCCGTCCAATGTCATCCCCCTCTCTGCCTCGTTCCATTAATTCCGCGGCCGAGGGGGTGACAAGTTGGTATCACAGCCAAGTTTTCAGAATCAGGTACTAGAACATGTAGTAGTCCCTTCTTTGACTTCAGAGGGGTGTGTTTGGACAAGAAAAGCCTGTGCCACCGATCGATTCCAGGATAGTGTTGTGAGGAGCCTGATCAACTCCTTATGTGAACTACCTTGGAATGAGAAGTGGGAGTGCAGGCGGTTACTCTAAACACGCTCAATATGAGTAAGTTTCAGAATTTTCATCTATGATTTTGGATTGCACAAATTTGATCATCGAAGACATGGACATCTGGATCTGACATCATGCATGCAGGGATAACCTCAGGAAGGGGTTTTCTGTTATGATTCTGATTTGATTGTGATCCATTTGTCTGATTCATGTTTATTTGGCGATATTATGGGATTATGCTCTTCTGCTTAGTCTAGCTGCATTCATGCATTGCATTACACTAAAGAGCCTTTAGGAATACTATTGCTTGCTTTTATTAGGTAGTTAACCATTTCTGTAGTGCTCTTTCTTCTGTTGTGAAGTTTCAGGTTAGGGGAAATACTCGCCAGTGGCGAGATCTGACATCAGAGTGTTGGGGTAGAGGCCCGACTCCATCTGAAATTTTGTGAAGGTTATAATTGAACCCGATGTAATAATTATGAAAACCACGAAAACAAGAGGATCTTTGATTAAATGGTCAGGATTCTATTTCCCTTTCTATTTGGGATTCTCCGAGTCGGTCGGCAGGTCAGTTGTGTGAGGACTTTAGTCCTTTTTGGTAAAGTTCTGAATTTCAGGTTAAATTTAATTTGTGAATGCAAGTTCTGAAATGATAGTAACGACTACCATCTTCAGTATCCGCATTAGATTAAGATAAAAAAAAGGAATCAGTAATCTGTGAAAATGTTAGAGTTGTCTCCGAAGAACAACAAGACCCCATTATTTTATGTTTTGTGGCTGCCTAGGGTTAGGCGATCGCTTGGAACTGTGTTCCTGGTCATCTGGCTCTCTCCTGGCCCCCTGTACATTTTGATCTGGAGTCAGGTGATTGCCTGGAACTGTGTTCCTGGTCACCTAGCGTTCGCTCGGTCGCTTGTTAATTTGGTATTGAGGTCAGGCGATCGCCTGCCTCTTTGCATTGGCTCACCTTGTCTTCGTCTGACTTCAAAATCAACCCAAAATTCATCCGACCTTTCAAGAATCTTCAAGCTTGGTTTGGGTGTGTGTCTCGGGACCTTAGGTTCCCTTTATATAGGGATGTCAGGAGCTCTCATAACTGTATGAGGAAACAAAATGTACAGAAGATCTATGCATCAATCTTCTGCGAGTAAGGACCGGGTGTTAACGATCCTTCGGTACCGCATCGGAACACCCCCCAGGATCTTTTTTATGCACCGTTTGATCCTACGACATGATATTTCTGAGATGTGCCAAGTTATCGAGAAGAAGATGTTTGTCTGATCCAACACATTCCGCAATAACTGGACCTTTATACTGGCCCGAGGTAAGGAAACTCATATGAAGAATAAGTACATGGACACGAAGGTGCTGAGTCATCGAGTGTCCCTCGGATATGTCTGGAAGGACAAAATGATATGGTGAAGAGCATTCATATTCCGCATCAACTTTAAGACAGGAGAGTAATTACAAGTCCTACTGATCTCTGTAGTAAAACTTTCTAGATCAGTTCGGTTGATGTCAGCGAGTACTAATTGGTGCTAGGGCTCGGTACTGTCTGTGATTGTCAGGATAGAATACCGGAAGCTGACTCAGGGCATAATGAGATATACCCTGAGGTCAGAATGCTGCTAGGAGGCTCAAGATGGTAGTCTAAACTACCACTCTCACCGAATAGCAGCAGACGGTGGTTCGAGTATGTCTAGTTAGTGAGAGAGTGGTTAGTGAAAGGTACCGTCAGGTCAATTTGTCGATTTTCTACAGATTCTGTGGCACGACAAGTGTCATCTATTCTGCACACATCTTGGAGGTTAGAATTTGTGTCTGCGAGACTCAGTTTGTGTCTAATTTTCGTAGTTGTGTGACCCACAAAGTGTCAATTGCTCTTGTCATGTAAAAATGAAGATCTGGTGACACCTAGTTCTGTTCTTCTAAATGCCTTATCGGTTGGACATCCTATTCTATTCTATACACCGCTAAGGTGTTTGGATTCAGTTGTAAGGTATTTCTGGCAAGATAATTATACACACTTATGGACGCGTTAACCATGCGAGAACTTAGAGTTTAGACTATCCTCATTTGGTTGGCGCCAGTAATTCAGGAATGCACCATTGAGTGGAAAACTAGTGATTTGTAGTTTGTTTAGTGAGAAGAAGTCCACCATTATGATCCTTGAATCTCTTAATGGGTCAATGGTTTGTCAATGGTTTACATCACACGTGTCAGTGGTTTGTTAATAGTTGACATCACACGTGTCAGTTCTTTGTCAATGGTTGACATCACACGTGTCAGTGGTTTGTCAAGGGTTGACATCACACATGTCAGTGATTTTTCAAAGATTGACATCACACGTGCCAGTGGTTTTTCAGTGATTGTGATTGTTGCACCACTTGTATTGCCGATGAGGGTAATTCCGTAATACACTTTCCGGATCATAGAATCTTTAGGTTGGTGACGTTCTGCATGCATAAGTTAGGGTCAGTGATTGTTAAAGACATCCGAAATCAACATTGGATTGTCGATGTTGGTTTATGCATGTAATACCTTTTGAGATAAGCTCGGTATGTTCATCTTTCTGACAGTCCGAAATCCCGGAGTCTGAAGACACGTGGTGTATTGGGATATGTTTTGCCTTGTGGGATCATATGGAAGTTTGAACTCCATTCTGTCTGGTCGTGGTTCACATTGTATGGCATGGTTCGGGAAGCATCTGCGGCACACAACTCATCACACCCCACACATCTTTGTCAGATTGATCTATTCTAAGGGAGCATTGTAGGCCCATAACCCACAGGGGTTAAGATTCACGCCATTATGTTCGATACTTTTGTACTGGTAGTTCGTAGTGACACGCAGTCACTTTGTGAATCTGTTCAGGTCATCTGTGATTTGATATCTAGTTACTTGCTATCCATTCTGTAGAACACCATTTAGGTGTTCTGTTCTGTGACACACCGCAGGGTGAGAAGGTCGAACCCAGGTGTTCACGTGTGTTCGGTTTTGCATCACACTAGTCAGATGTTCCGAGAACAATTTAGATTTAAGATCTTTGAAAGGATACAGTTCGGTACTGTGTCAGTGAGAGGTATGATCCATTTTGGTATCAGTATGGTTTTGCGGTTAGGGCTAAAGTGTCCCGCATGTTCTGCATTGGTAAGTTCAAGGAAAACTTCTGAGACTTAGTTCTGACCACTCAAAAGTGGTTAGTCCACAACACCGAACCTCATCATGATGAGGGACCGGTGGCTCTTATGTGTTGTGAATTAGTCTGAGGTTTATGCAAATGGTCAGTTCCCCAGGTAAGTACTCGAGAATTGTCACGTTCTGCTTAACTTGTGGTTTGAACCTCGGTAATGATGTTCAGAGGTATTTCTGACATTGAGGATACTCTTGGAGGACCAAGAGTCCTAAGATGGAGGGAGGCTGTTACATTCCACCCCAGGATGATAGTAATGTTTTCAAATATTTTATTCGGGGGCCGGATTCTGTAGTACCGAAACTCTATTTTAAACATGCAGGGTAAATTTTTTGTTAAGTATCATGTCCCGAGACTTCATTTGAGACTTATTTCCATGGGATTTTGTATTTTGGAATTGGTACGTGATTCCCGGGCTATTTGGCCAAAATTTAATTTAGAGTACAGAATGGTCATTTTAGAAAATTGCACAAAATTGAAATTATATTGGACACATAATTTGGCGCCAAAATGAGGAAGAAAAAGGAGGTATTTTGGGTTTAAGAGATGATATTGTATATTATGTCATGAGATAAGTAAGAAAAGTATATTAAAATGGTGAGTGGAGGACACTTGTCATTAAAGTGGTGAAAGAAGGGAATATGATGGAACTATTTATGGTAGGAGATAATTAATGGAGTAAAAAGGTGGGATATTTATGTTATGATATGGGATTTAATTAAAGGAAAAGAAAGGTGAGGTAGTAAGAATTAAAGGAAAAGTATTACTAATATTGGATTATTATTATGGATAAATACATGAAATGAGAAGAAAAGAGGAAAGAGAAAATACCATCTTCTTCCTCCCTTTTCCATGGCCGATTTTTTAAGCTTCATGGGCAAAGAAGAGCTTCTTCAATTCCTTCCATCTTTTCAAGAGGAAATGCATGATTCATGGCTAAAATGTTGAGGTAATAAGCTTTTCTCTTTGTGTTCTTCATTTCAAGGAAAATTTTGAGCTTTTTGGTGAACTAGTGTTACACCCACCCTAATCCAGCAAAGATTCATCAATAGAAGTGGTAGACGGACAAGTTATTTTGCCACCAAGGTTTAAGGTAAATGATTGCGATTGTTTAGCTCTGGATTTGAGTTATTTTTTATTATGTGAAATTGATGTGTTGATGAATTATATTATTGGATGATCTTATTTTGAGTATTTTGGTTAAGTATTGGTAGTGGAACGGGGTTTTTGGCAAGTTTCAGGTAGTTTAGGTGACAGGCCAGGCGAGCAGATCACCCTGGCAGGCGATCACCTGACCCCTAAACCAAAATGGGCAGGAGGCCAGGCGACCAGCCAGGCGGACGGACTCCCTGGCAGGCGATCGTCTGACCCCCAAAATGAAATTGGCAGGCGTCCAGGCGATCGGCCAGACAAAAGGCACTCCTAGAAGGCGATCGCCTGACCCCTGGGTGCGAAGGACAGGGAGCCAGGTGATGGACCAGGCGACTAGGTTAAATTCCAGGCGATCGCCTGGTACCCCTAGGCAGAAATTTGAGGGAGCTTTAAACCCAAAAGTCTGAGGTGTGGATTGTTAGAGGAATGTTAAATTGAGGTTAAATTAGTGTAATTGGGTGTATTTGGAGCAATATTGATGTTTGAATTAATGCCCAATTATGGCTAAATCAAGGACCTAAGGCAAACACCATAGGATTTTTGGTGGAGGACTAATGTGTTGTTTTTGGGTGAATTGTTGATTCCATTGTGATTATATGGTGATTCTAAGAAACTTTAATACTTGGAATGAGTTGCGAATCTTGGTGTAACATAGAGTTATCGGATAAATGCGAAGTTGGATCATTTTTGTGAAATGTTGGAATGTGAAGGGAAATTGTGATGTTAATGCATGAATGGCCTTATAATAGCTCATTAAACATGCATGTGAAGTTATATTGGTTTTGGATGAGGTTTGGTCAATTTTTTCAAAAGAGACCCAAAATGAGGAAAAGATGTTATATAGAAATTGTGTAAAAAGAAGTGAGACGTTAGCACATATTTGGTATTGTACTAAGGTATATTACTTATATGTGCAATGGTATTAGAAATTGGATAGGTGGAGATTGAAGTTTCCATTTTGCATCAATTAAGGAAGGTTCCAAAAGTGACTTGAGGAAACGCTATTGTTATTGCTTCCAAGTAAGGGTTCAACCTTCTTAGATGTGTATTAAGGTGATTCTTAGTACCATGTAGGTTGGTTGAGATCAGTCCTAGACTGGTGGTGGGGTCTCCGACTGGTTCCATGGTAGAAATAGGGGTGTGCAGGTATATGGATAGTGCAACGGTTCTGTGTGTCTTCGTGACCACCGAACCCAATGACCATAGGGCAATGTGTTACGGTTCTTAATTCTCTGTGACCTTGAACCTAGTGGGAGTGACACAACATGTCATGGTTCCGTGTGTCTGTGTGACACCGAACCCTTTACGTATGACATGGTATGGTAATGGTATGGAAAGGTTCCGTGCATCTCCACGAGCACGATGGGATTGGTTCTGTGAGTCTCTACGATCATGAACCCTCTGATGTTATGGCAAGGTTCCGTGCGTCACCACGAGCACGGTGGGACTGGTTCTCTGATTCTCCACGATCATGAACCCTCCGATGTCATGGAAAGGTTCCGTGCGTCTCCATGAGCACGATGATGTTATGGTCGTGCGTCTCCACAAGCACATTATGGGATTGATTGATGACGATTAACGGTCCTAGGCCCTCGCTGGTACCATGCGCATTGTGAGTGAGTAGGAGACTCCTTATGTGGTTCTATGCTAGGACCATATGGAGACCGTCGTGGTGTGTGGGATGGATAAGGATTGATATTGAAGTGAATTGCATTTATATTGTTATATGTGTATGTATCTGTCACACTGATATTGTCATTGCAGGTAAAAGAGAGAAGAAAACCGTTATTTCTACCTGCACCCTTACTGAGTTCTTTCGAGAACTCACCCCCCTTACTCTCATATTGTTCAGGAGCATCTAGTTCTGGGGCCGCGGAGTAGTCTTCCGCCTGGCCATTAGTGTTTTGTACCTCAGGTACAATAGCTCCTTAGTGATTGTGTTGTGATGGTAGTTAGTGGGAAGCAATAACATGTTATGAAATGGGAATTTGGTTTATTGGTTCACCGTTTGAGTACATCTGAGAATGTTGTTAATGGTTGATGTTTTGTGACTTTTATCACAGCTAGCAGCAGTAGTAGTTGTTCAGGCTTCCGGTTGGATTCTCACTGACCTGACAACTTGGAGTTAGTATGTATTGCCTATTATCTGAGTATAATGCTCTGTAGCATAGCATGCATGATCATGTAGACTTTGAGATAATCTTGTAGTGGAACATGACCTTCGGGTTTGTGTATTTTGGATGAGTGTTGATTGTATGATGTGGATGTTTATGTTATCATAAGTGCTTGCCGGAGGCAGCCTTCTTTCTGTGTATCTGGTCTGAACGGAGCTCAGTATCTATATATGTTGTTGTTGCTGTGTTTTGTTACAGGGACCTGAATGTGGAAAACCCCACTTAATGGTTGTGCTATGCAGGAATGGATCGTTTAGCTCAATGCCGCCCCATCGGTCCCACATCCGCTTCCCGCCGGGCCGTGTGTAGACGGGGTGGTGGTGACAAAAGGGTTTTCTAAAGTATGGTCGAAATCAAGTTGAGGTGTCTAGACGTCTCTATAAACCAGATCACCGCCTATCACCTCATCGATCAACCCACACAGTGCTTTACCTAAAAATGCCCACACCACTGTGACAAACAGAATGCCCTCACCGCTGGAGAATGACTACAAGCTTGGTCGTTGAACAAATCGACCTCTACATCTTCCTATTTTTAGATTCCCATTGCCTGTAAAATTCCATCCTACGTTGTCTTATAAGAATAGGGTATTCGACCGATAAAAGCAACATGAAAAGGAGTTTCTATGATAGGTACCATCTCCTGGATTTCAATCAAAATGTGGGAAGGTATGTGAACTTAGATCTAAGACCAATACAGTGCATCGTTACCTATTTTTGAAATATTATTTCTATGATAAGTGAAGTAATTAACTAGTGTTCGTTAGATATAGATACAATTTGACATTTTTCCTAATTTCAATAGATATTGTTCCAAACTTGATGCAACCCTAAGCTCAACTTGAAACTACTGCAAATACTTAAAGATAATCGACAATTTTGACAGGTAATAACAGATGTAGGGTTAGAGGGGTGTCTCGATTCACGCATTACCAGGCTTCAACGAGAATTATGTTTTGATCTAGCTAGGCATTTGGACTCTGATTATGAGAAATTAAGAGTACATGGCAATGAAATTGCACTCACTTATTCAATGGTGACAAAGGTTCTTGGTTTACCTTGCACTGGATCAATCCTGCAAAGTAATACTAAACTAACATGCGAAGAAT